>JAUMGZ010230760.1:0-34898 GCA_032359645.1 Pododesmus macrochisma
ACAGAGTTTTGGTTCCTTCCTCTTATAAATATCACATTTATCGGAGGCATGATTCAGGTTGCATTTTTTGTATTACATCTAACTGTGAAAGAAAATTTCATGTGGATATTTTGAGTGTGAAATCAAACATTAAGTTTTTTCCACTTTTGTTGACGTTTATATCTGATTCAGATGTCAATATTTTTTTTGCATGCCAAAATTCTCGATAATAAGGGGGGGATGTCAATAGCAATGCTAATTTGGGCCCTAAACCTATGAAAACCTACGCCAATCAAAATGCATGAAAATAAAATTGGTTTTTCGTAAATGTATAGTAGAAAGATTAAATTTTAATATATGAGTTATATATAAGACTGGAATGATGACAACTGATATTAAATAGCACATGCAACTGGTCATAATTAGCAAAAACGGCTTTGTTTTGCCAATTTTAGCTCTTTTATTGTTTTGAATAACATTGAGCTCCATGAGAAATATGCATAAGTTTTACATATGATTTAACATTTCATAAACTCTGTACATCATGAAAATATTGAGCACATTTCTTATGGAGCTCAATGTCAAATCAAAACTTTTGTACCTGTAAAACTGCTGAAATTGACCGAAAATGTCTTTTTATGATTTTCGGCCTGTTCCAAGCCCTATTCGCACTTATTTGCAATTTTTTTTATCTCACAATAATATAAATATATTAAAATATAGGCATTCTACTATACATCTGAGACTGTCATTTTCATTTTCATAAATTTAGATTTTTTGTGGAACTTGGGCCCAAGTTAACATTGCTATTGATACACGCCCCCTCTTTGTAATAATTTTCGCACTTAAAAGATAAACCTAATCATTTTAATTTTACATTGTTTGCTAATAGTTTGTATAAAACAAGATGTGTGAAATCATCGAAGCTAAAGACATTGACTAACCAACAGCAGCCGCCTCATACAATAAGCACCAGAATTAAAAGGAATTAAAATGACGACACAACAATCCTCAAGACTAGTAAGTAGTATTCATTTATTGATTAAGACGATAACAACAGCTAATGGTTTGACATTTACGGTAATTGACACGATAGCATCGCGGCGGGTGACACGGTTACTCTATCGCGAGCACCTGGTTTCGCTTCTAGTTTTTTTTTAAAAGAAGTTCGTAATGTTTCCTTTTTTAGTAAATTGTATCTGTTGGTTCTAATTTCTGTTGTTCCTGTTTCTCGTGCGGTTTTCCTTTTGTTTGCCCATGTCCACGGACTAACGACTTTTGAATATCGTCTTGGTTTTTCGTATTTACTACTTTTGTATACATTACTCTTACCTGTAATACATAGAAAATCCGTGTACATCACACTTACCTGTAATACATAGAAAATCCGTGTACCCAGGAGCACAGGAACACTCAAATCCGTTTACCTTGTCCGTGCAGGTGCCACCATTTTGACACGGTGATCCAACACAGTCATCAATGTCTGTGTAATTAAAATGGTTGTAGATAAGGTGTTGTTATCTCAATTACTTTTGATATCTGTATTTGCATTCATTCATATATTGAAATTAAGAATGAACATAAAAAAGTATAAACTAGTCATGTAAAATTTGGAATTACAACAACTGAATAGGAAGTAAACAGTTGCACCTGATTTCGCTTCTAGTTTTAAGACGATTTTCCTCATGTTTCTTGTAAAATGTAATTGATAATTGTATTTTTGTCTATGGGCGTTATCCATTTTCTTTTTTATTTGCCCATGTTTTGACTTATGTGTTTTGAAAACTTTCTTGGTATGTCGTACTTACTGCTTTACTTCATGCGCTAAAATACATTCCTAACTGCGCAACAATGAAAAGACAACAAGATTCACGGGAATAGTGTCTCTATTTCATTGATATTCCTTTTTTAGAATATTAAGTTCTTGGCTTCATTTCGATGAAAGAACGAAATATACAGCAATCATGAGTTTAATTTCATGTAATGATTCACTACAAGAGACTACATAATACACATGTTCAACATAAATATCGGCAAGTTACCACTTGATCTAATACCAGTAGTTTTATAGTTAAATGTATAAATGGATGTTTCATGCATTGTGCATTTAAATTTCTAATACAAAACAAAATAAAAAATATGAAAATGCTTGCACAGGAAGTTGTTTAAGGAAATCTGAAAAAAGGAAAAAGAAAGCAAAAGTAAATAACAACCGATATGGTTATCAGTTACTTTTTTAAAATTATAAAAATTACCTGTTTCACAATTTGTACCAGTATATCCCAAAATACACGAACATGTATAATTGTTGATAAGATCGGTGCATGTACCACCATTTAAACATGGAGTGCTACCACATTCGTTTATATCTGAAAAAAAACCCACATGTATTAACAATGAAAATAGGTGTTGTAAAGAACCTATGATTGTAAAACGTATTTTTTGTAATCAAGCTTATTCCGTACCAATATATAAATATATAAATATATTATTGTTTTTCAATGTCATTGTCTCACTTTATCTGTAATCACTTATGTTAAGTAAACATTGAAGTCTATAATACCTTGTTCACAGTCTGATCCGATATATCCATCGATGCACGCGCACGTGTACATGTTCACGTGGTCTGCACACGTCCCTCCATTTTGACAAGGAGAACTCGAACATTCATCTATATCTGAATAAAACAAAAAGAAATAGGATGATCAACAGGACAAAGTATATTGCAAGACACAGAAAAACAATATCCCCCTTCAAAATGTGACCCCAGCATGAGCTTTCAAACTAAAACCGGCAAAAATTCACATGAATATGTCCGGATGTGCTCAGCTGATAATATGTGCTACCCATTATGCATTTAACTATATTTTATGTTATTTGAAATGTGGTTTACAACGTTTCGTGAAAATCAAGCCAACGATTATTGCCAATACGTCGAAAAGATCAGTCAGAGGCCCAGTGATTAACTGCATGACTATTTCAGACATAATTAGCAAAGACGATGATAAAAGGAACATCTTCATGTGCAAGTGGGTATACTACAAAGGCCGTCAGTATCATATTTGCATTTGAAACTTAGCTCAATGTATGGTTATGTTGAAATTGACTTGCTTGGAACGGTTTTATTTACGATCTAAGAAATAAACAAAACACATATTTAAAGGATCATCCACTATGGATTCTAACTGTACTATTCATTTGCCATAGTTTCCAAACGGCAGAGGTAATAGCATTTTGGAACAAATTGACATATTGTCCATAAATAAGATTTATTACAACAGCAAACCCTTTACAATGACAATACATTAAGTAATGAAAATCGTCGTTGTAAAGAGACCCCCAAACCTTGTTCGCAATAAACTCCGGTGTATCCAGGTGAACAGGAACAAGAATAACCATTGATAAGGTCTATACATGTTGATCCGTGCTGACATGGTGAACTTGCACATTCGTCAATATCTGTAAAAAAAAATAATATAGGAATCGAATTCTCATATATAATTTGATTACATAAATCCTATACGGAAGATGAGGTGGGTGAAAATGAGAGTGTTGTATTAGCGTCTTGCTGATTTGAAAATAAACACGTTGCATGGATGGAGATACTACAATATAGCGGTATATGTGTTAAAATTAAATAATCAAAAATAGCTATTTTGAGGAATAATGCTAGGCTTAATGAAACGCGTGGTCATAGGTCATGGCCTTCGAATGACATTACAGTATAACAAAATGACGAAGAATCCATGTGAAGAATTCATTAACCTGCTTAGTATCACAAGGGGTAACACATCACCGTGGGATCATATGCATTATGTAAGAAGGGTGGTTATCAAGTTTTGAAACAATGCGATGTCATAAATACCAGTTTCACATTCTTTGCCCGCATAACCAGCAGCACATGTACAATTAAAACTGTTGATTTCGTCGATACAGGTACCACCGTGTTGACAAGGGTTTGAACTGCATTCATCAATATCTGTAAAATGTATCGAGAACATAATCAGAAGATGCATGCAATTCGTGCACTTCCCTTTTCAAAGTAGTTGTTACAAAAAACCAAGACGATATTCAAAAGCCGCAAGTCCATGGACATGGGCAAACAATAGGAAAACATGGGACGCACACATAAAAACTACCCAAATACATTTATCAACTAAAAAAGGAAACATCACGAACTTGTATTAAAAAACTAGAAGCGAAACCAGATCTGCATTAAAATTAGACATTAAATTTGAATGATTTCTGCACACGTTTATGAAATCTTACAATACAATTTCAAAATATAAAGAACACTCAATAAAGTGGTTTATCTTACATAAATATATATTTGGTTAATTTTTCTATGTGCGTCCATCGTTTTCTTATTGTTTGCCAATGTCCATGGACTTACGGCCTTACAGTATCGTCAAGGTTTTTCGATTTACTATTTTACAATGACCATATTTGTCATTATTTTTAATCTTATGAAATTTGCTGTTGTTCAGAATCAAAATTACAGTAATGTTGTCGATTCGTTCTAAATCTATCGTCGTTGTCAGGAATTTTCTGTTATATTGAGTGTCGCTGTAAAGAGACTCAACTACACAACATTGCGAAACGTACGCTTTAAATAATCTACCGCAAATATTTACTTATTCCCCATTTCTTCGGCTACAAACTTTAAAAGTAACTTATAATGTAGATTATTTCCACTTACTTATCGTACAGTTAGTTCCTGTATACCCTGAAACACATATGCACGTGTAGCCATTTATGACGTCATTGCAGGTGCCACCATTGTCGCATGGAGATGACGAACATTCATCAACATCTGGAGTACAAAGATGATCAAATAACTTATTCATCTTTGTCAAATAAAGAAAGCTGTCTCTTTGCTACAGAACATCTACAACACTAGTGTTATTTTTTTTCAATCATTACGACATTTGTTTAAGTTTCAATAATATTGAAAGAAAAAAAATCCGGGCAATGTAGTAAATATCTGTTCAAAATTCATCAACTATCGAATTGAGTTTGCTTTTTAATTGCATGCATTTAATTTACAGGACTGAAAGGCATGGATAATAAATGCATTACTAACCATTTGCAGATTATGTTTCATATAAAAACAGTTTTAACGCTTTTACCCCTGGACTTTGACAGTCGACTGTGCAATCAATTGTTTTGAAAGAGTCTAAATATAATGTTAGGGATCAAGATCAAATAAAATTCTACCTTTGTCACAGTTGTATCCAAAATATCCAGGAAGACATGTGCAGTTGTATGTATTAATGAGGTCGTTACACCGACCATGTACACAGGGTGAACTTTGACACTCATTTATATCTGTAAAGAGAACAAAGGATAGTGACAAACAAATAACAGCCTTATCAAAAGTCACCACCAAAATGAACTTGCAAACTGAGATGAGTATTTATAAATGATGTCAAACCAACCAAATTAGTGAGAGAACTTTACTCCTGACCTAATTCCAAACTACGAATTTACCGTTATCAACGGACTCGAGGGGGGAAATGAATAAAAAATAGAAAAAATCTAAATAAATAAAAGCTACTAAGCCTAAAGAGGGCAGATAAGGAATATCGATGTTAATAAAGGATAAAACCAAACGCCAACAATGATATATAAAGTATATAGTAAACCGAAAAACCCAGATGATTTTCTAAAGCCGCAAAAATTGGACATTCACTCCGTAATCAAAAAGACTTACGATGCATTGTAAAATCAATATGATAATATAGAGAAAAAAACAATAAATAAACTTATTTCAATTGATTGCATGAATGAAAATTTATTTCAATATTCTATTAATAACTAATTAATAAAATGAATAATACTCTTAAATCTAATAAAACCTTCGATGTAATTGATATTACTTTTTACGTATTTTATTAGTTTTTAATATGTTAATTAGAAGTTCACGACCCTAAAGTTTATTAATATATCATTAATCAGTCCGCACAAGTGAAGTTATAGACAGATATCCTTTTAAATATTTTTTTTGAATATCATCTTCAAATTCTATATTCTTAATTTTTTATTGACTTTTCAACGCAAACTACAGTGTCGAGTCAAAACAGAAATGAGCTACATAAATATAATGAACTGACCTATTTCACAATGTATCCCTGTGTATCCACCGGCACATGTGCACGTGTAACCATTGATGACGTCATTGCACGTTGCCCCATTGTTACATGGTGTGCTCGAACACTCGTCTATATCTGAAAGTATTGGAAAAGTAAACCAACATTTGAATATAAAAATTCCATTTACTGGATGTTTAATCAATCAATCAATCTAAAGCAACTCTCTCTCTCTCTCTCTCTCTCTCTCTCTCTCCATGCGTATAAGTTTTCCTTGGAGGCTAAAACTAGGTAACGTACCATATTTCGTTTTCAACATTTTCGTTCAAATCTGATTTTTCACATCTTAATACTCTCATGATTTTTTTTATTCTTAGTACTATCATGATTGTTACATTGTTTAACTTACCTTTCGATTTCGTGCAATTAACCGCTAATGTAATTAACCATTATCGAAAAACACGATTTTACCTGTCTGACAATTATGATCAGTGTAGCCAGGTGCACAAATGCACTGAAAAGCATTCACTCTATCAATACACGTTCCACCGTAAAGACATGGGTTTGACAAACATTCATCAATATCTGTAGAGAAACACAAAACAAATTTATTAACCAAACAAGAAAAAATAGGATCAACAGAACACATTTTATTGACAAACAAACAATAACTTCATCAAAAAGTCACCACTAGAATAATAATAGTATTTTGTCATGCGGTCATGGGTTCTTACTATTTGCCTTACTAAACCAATTGCTTTGTTGAGTATATTTCTTTTTGCCTGTTACTGTTGCTGCTCCTCTTCCTGTCCTCTTTCTTTGTTTTGTCTCTTTGTGATCTGTCGTCACGATATCAGTGCAAGAATCAGGTGATGACATGTCTTTTCTCTATTTGCCATGTACTGAATTGACACGATAATATCGCAGCGGGTGACGCATGTGTAGCAGGAAACGCTAACACCTTCGCGGACACCTGGTTTTGCTTTTAGTTTTTTAATAAAAATTTACGTGGTGTTTCCTTTTTAGTTAAAATTAATTTTTTTGCTGTGTGATTCCCGCGTTTTCCTTTAATTTGCCAATGTCCATGGACTTATGTCTTTTGAATATCGTTTTGGTTTTCTGTTATTATTACATTGCCAAAATGTTTGCTTATTCATAGACAAAAATTCTAAACATAGTTGTAACCTTGTTCACAGTTGATTCCAGTATATCCAGATTGGCAGACACACGTATATCCATTGATGTGATCCGTACATGTACTTCCGTGGTTACATGGGGCACTCGAACATTCGTTTATGTCTGAAATAAACCAAGTATTTATTTCAAAACTTAAATAAAGAAAACAGTTTACGAAGAGCTTATTTATCTTTTTCTAAGAAATTCGTGATGTTTCGTTTTCAGATAATAATTGTATTTTTGTTGGTTTTTTTTTTCTGTTTGCATGTCCAGTTTTCTTTTTATTTGCCCATATCCATGGATTTATGTCTTTTAAAAATCATCTTTATAAGTTGCAATGCAGTACATGTATACGTTTACAATATGTCGTGATGTCAGTACAATATATTCCCTCTGTAACTGTCTCCCTCTATTGAAGGACTCCCTTATTGATCGGTAGCTGTGTTAATAGTTAAATCATCCACCCTTGAATTTTGACAGTAGACGCTGCAATTTATTGTTTTCGAAGACACTAAATGCTACTTCAATGTATTTATATTACTTGATCTGAAATATGTTAGTACCAATCCCTTTCGAAAACATTATATTTATAGATTGAGAATAAAAAGTAAACACACTTGTTTCACAAAGTTGACCAGTAAATCCCGCAGCACAATCACACGTAAAGGAATTGACTGCGTCCTTACACGTGCCTCCATTTTTACAGGTATCCGAGAAGCATTCGTTTATATCTGAAATGAGAAAATGTCTTTTAGCATTATAAAGAGGCAACATTATTATTCAAGGAATCGTATTGTATCGTAAGTGTGAGCTTGAAAAAATCAGAGGAATCAACAGATCACAGGACATTGCAACAACAACAACAACAACAACAACAACAACAACAACAACAACAACAACAACAACAATCATTTCAGCATCAGTATAAAAAGACGGAATTGAAATAACGCCTCAACAATCCTCAAGACTACTTATCGTGCGGACCTAAAATGGTTAATTCAAGGAGATTGAAAATCACACGGAAGCTTCATTTGATTCCAGTGCTTGATTATATGGTGTGGGCTGCTGCCAAACTGGTTCAGCACATACATGTAATGCACAATAAACATCTTCGTTTACACCTTTTTGATTGATTATCTATAAATTGTCAATGCCACTATTTTTAAAATTGAAAAATTACCTGAGATAGGTTTAACCCAAAGTCAGCATGTATTAGTAAAGATAATTTTCCGATAGATTTGATTCAGTATCTTGAATATATAATTCAGTATTATTATATAATTACTACACGAAGAATAAAGACCACAAACGTCTTAAAAGAATACACAAAAAATGATTTTAGAAAATGAAACTACCTGTGTCACAATTTATACCAGTATATCCCAGGAAGCATTGACATATGTACATGTTGATATGATCCTGACAAACACCATGTACACACGGATTGCTGCTGCATTCATTTATATCTTAAAAACAAGAACATTTTTAAAATTACTTATTATTTTGGTGGCGTTGACATACGTCTTTTTTACTATCGAAATTGGTAATCATACATCAAATTGACATGGAAATATCAATGTGGCCGACATCTGCTAAGCAGCAGGAAACGTTTACTCTTAGCGGATATCAGATTTCGCTTCTAGTTTTTACAAGAAGTTCATGATATTTCCATAAATGGAATTTTTTTGGGTCTTTTTTGTGTGCGTTTACCATTTTCCAATTTATGTGTGTCTATTTCCATGGAATCGTCCAAGCTTCATAAACAATAAATCAACATTTCTGTTTTTTAAGACCATGGACAGTTTAACTAATTATAATAAAGCTCGAAAGAAATTCGAAATAATGTTAAACATTTTTAATGAATACTTTCTGTAGTAGTCTCCAGTAATGCTACTAAAAAGTAGTAAATACGAAACCAAGACGATATTCTAAAGCCGTAAGTGATGCAAAATGATCACTGATACAAATTCAAAATATGTCAGATCGTGATAACCTTTGTCAATTCAGCTGTATGAATTATATTCACAACCACATTTTTAATAGTAATACGCACCTGCATCACATGAAGATCCTGTGTATCCGGGAGCACATGCACACGTGTAGGCGTTAACAAGATCTGTACATGTAGCATTGTTCTTACAAGGCGCACTGAAGCAATCATCAATATCTAAAAGAAAATTAAAGATAGAAATGTAAATCATATATTTATCAATGTTTGTTCATGTTATTCTCTGTACAGAACAAATTGATGTTATGGTATATATTATTTATAAGCATCCTCTCCAAATGCAACCTAGATTTTATTTTTATTGAAAATTTAAAATCATTGACTATAATTAAACATTTTAGGATTTGACAAGTCTGATTCTGATGTACTTATAGACATAATCCCATCGTCATAGTTTGTCGCCTCCTTGTTATTCCGGTGTAATGTAACCTTTTCCACTGTTTAAAAAGGAGCAAGTGTCACCATAAGAAAAAGTCACAACTCATTTTGTCTTGAGCGTCCGCGTCATCTTCGCTAGCCAACGTATACGAATCACTTCCTTTCAGCTCGCTTATCATATCGTGAAACGTAGTGTAGCGAAACTTGGCTTACGAAGATGCGTCCGCTAATGAATGTTGATTCGTTGCTAAACCTGGGGTCAAGTACAGCATTTCCTCACACAGATGTGCTCCAGGGTGTAAACAAAAACTTGTTATCAATTATCATCAGGGCATTATTTACACAAAATTAATTTCTTTCAACCGCAAAGTCAATGCCTACCTATTTCACAATTGGCGCCCGAATATCCCACAACACAGAAGCATCTGTATTTATTGACACCGTCTACACATGTACCGCCATGGACACAAGGACTAGAAGAACACTCGTCTATATCTAATGTAAAATTGAATAAAAATTGTCAAGTTAATCTTAATAATAATACTCTAATACTGATACAATTATTCTCATATATTAAACACTTATGTTACCTATGGTATCTGAGAAATATTTTCATAATAGATTTTTTCTAACATTGATTATTGGTTAGAACACAAATAACTCAGTTATTGCCAAGCTAAACACACACACACACACACACACACACACACACACACACACACACACTTCAAGGTACGTGATACTGAGTAGTTAATTACAAATCAGGAAAACTAGCAGCATGCCATTACACTAGCAGTAACCAGCAAGCAGGAGCTTTGTATAGAAAGTCTAGCAGTGCAGCATTCTAAAGAGCTAATATCGTTATGCATAATCATGAAATATATCTTGAGGAGAGTCAACAATTTAATGTGGAAATATTTATGGTTCTGCCATGAACGTTTTAATTCCAGCTGAAAAGATCAAAATTGCTCGACTGACAGCGAGAGAAATGCTCTCTTAACCGCTTCAGGCTTGTAGTTTTCGCAAAGTCCCCAAAATTCATGGTTTATCTGTTAAATTAAAATGATATTCTTATCTCTGTTGTTTACGTTTAGAGGACGCTGTGTTATGGGACGCGCGAGGGAGAGTTAAATTGCAGAGGTAGGAAAAGACGATTTTTTTTACGAAATAGCAAATATTCGACAGTCAACAGCAACCATGTGGAATGTGTCACATGAGAGACATTTTGCAAGTATACCACCTTTGCAGCCAATGAGATGGCGAACTGTTAATTGACGTAATTATAATGATAAATATGATAAAAAAAAGTTTATATGTTTAATATATGTTTCATATTTCTCCGCAGCGCTTTGTTTTATATTGTTGTATTCTGTTAGATTTTAGGTGTTAGTATATTACCGACTTCACATCTTAGTCCTGCGTATCCATCCACGCAGCTACACGTGTACCCATTCACGTGATCTGTGCAATTACCGCCATGTTGGCATGGATTACGTGTGCACTCGTCTATATCTGTAAGTTAAATAAAAAAACTAATGTTTATACAGACAGGGATATAGCTTCTTAAAGGCAAGAATCCAAACAAAATAAAATGCGATTCCAATATAAGAGCAAAGTATGCAAATGTTTAAATGTTTACATATTAAAAAAAAAAAAACCACGAGTGAAATATCAGCACGAAAAACATTTTTTTAAAAACCAGCAACAGCCGCATCAAAAACAATTTAGAACCAGAATAAAAGGAATTATAATGACATCACAACAATCCCCCAGACAAGTTAGTCACGCTGACCTACTTAGGATAGTCACCCAACACGAAAAAAGGCGATGTGGTTAAACCGGTTGATAAAGCTTCAACCCTCCAACTTTCTGCATAAGACATGGAGTCTTACGTATAGACATGCAATCGAAAGAAAATATGAGGGCAAATAAAATAACTAACCAGTTTCACAAAATGATCCAGTATACCCTGGTATACAATTGCAGGTATATCTATTCACAAGATCTGTACAGCTACCGCCATGTTGACACGGATTACTAGAACATTCATCTATGTCTGAAACAGAATATAAATACATTTGTTCCACATTCACTTAGTTTGTATTCACTTAATCAATGTAGAATTAATAACATGGATTGTTGTGTTTCTCTGATTAACATTTCGTCTCTCTCATATTAAGATAATTCATTTAATCAGCCAATCGATCGTTTGATTATATTAAATTAAGCATCATAACGCTATTTCTGTTGGCAAGGACTTGGCAGATGGTCTGGGGAATACAATTGGCATTCTTATTTTGACAACGCATACAACTAATTTTGAGCCTCATCATTTTTTATTTTGTGAATTGATTGAATAACCCCACCCATCAGGTGTTTATTTGTGTTTTCTCTGTTGTTGTCTGTTGATTCATAGTTGGACTTCCTCTCACACAGATATTATTATATTTATTGGTGGCCGTTTCTATTTTCAATTTTCATGTCCTTGGTCTTTAGAATATCTAGTGTTGATGTTGTAATTTCTCCTTTTACAATGGCGTGCATTTTGCAAATGAACACACTCTAGAATGAAAGTTTGTTTTTAACTTTGCTTCATATAAAAGAGCTACGAACATTGGCTGAACTAAGGATAATGATTAATTTGTAACAGTCATTATCGTTCTTGGAAAAAGTGGCAACGAGGTTAGGATACCGGTAGGACAAAAATGAGCATGCTTTAACATCAATCATGGCAGGTAAGTCTGTGGAATGAAATTGGGAGCGTGAAACTAATTACCTGTTGCACATTCTAATCCAGAATATCCCGGCATGCAACTACATGTATATCCGTTCACGTGATCTGTACACGTGCCACCATGTTGACACGGATTGCTTAAACACTCGTTGATATCTACAATGATATTATTCATTATTCAAATAATTGATATTTGTTTGTTGTTTAATTAGATACTATAACATACAATAAATGTATGATCATTAAGTAAAACCATTACATTTAATTTGCTTTGCCGCCGTCAAAATAATGACAAAATATACTCAAAGAGTTTTAACAATCATAAAGTTATATATAAAATGTCATTACCAACTCGACAAGTAAGTCCACTATATCCTGGCATGCAACTACATGTGTATCCGTTCACGTGATCTGTACAATTACCCCCATGTTGACAGGGATTGCTTGAACATTCATCTATATCTATTAATGAATAGAAATAAATTAATAAATGAATCATGTTAGTGTTAATATTGGATTGCTGTATCAAATAAGACAACAGGACACAATGATGATCACTAAATAATAGTGGATATTCACAATGAAATCTGTGTGTACATTCTATAATTGCATACTAAGTAGGAGTACATACGGACATATATGCCCTGAATGTAATTATATCATGTATATCTTTATTGAATATACACATATACAGTTATTGAATATGCATAGACGATTATTGAATATGTACACTTATCGAATACAGATGTTTACATATCAAATAAATACAGACCGTATTTGAATAAACATATTAATGTGCCATTTAAACTTAATAAATAAATGAATATCGCTGTACTGAATCCACTGGAGACAGATTATGACAACACTGACAAATATTAAAGCAGTGTATCATGCAATCTATGTAATACACGTTGTCAGACAGATGTAATCTGTGTTGTCTATTTCTTTTCAAAATAATAATTCGATATCATCAAAAACAACTTAATTTATAAACATTAAAAGTAGAGCATGGTGCATTGTTGTTACCAATGTCACAGTTTATCCCAGAGTATCCCGGCATGCAAGTGCATGTGTATCCATTCACGTTATCTGTACAACTACCGCCATGTTGACAGGGATTACTCGAGCATTCGTCTATATCTAAAATCAAAGTAAATATGGCTTTTAATAATGTGATTTTGTGGAATTTTGCCAACCTTCAGGTTATTTTACGAACCTCCATTTTGGTTCCCTATCTTTTTTTCAACTAGATATCGTCTAATCTTAATTCATTTGGTCTAGAGAGTGCAGGGAATTATCTTTTTTGTCTCTTTTAGAGTTCATTCATTCAGTCAATCAATTGATTATATTAAATTATAAATAATAACGTCATATCTGCTGACAAGTACTTGGTTCAGTGTCAAACAGATTGCCACATTAATACATATTTTAGTCTGAGCATTCTTATTGTGACAATGCAAACAGCTTATTTATGGGTCTTGCCATTGTCATCGTGTAAATGGATTGAAAAGTCCTAACTGTCAGTCTTTCCTACACCAGTCCTCTTTGACACTTTAGCCTTTGTTGCTTAAGGTCTTGTCTATTTCAAATTATTTTTTCTCTCGAGTTACCGTTGATCGCAGTTGATTCGTATTTAGTTTTAAATTCTTCTCACACACAGAATTGGTTTATAGTTTCTTTTAGATATTACTATATTAGTTGTTTGCCCATTTGATTGCACTTTTGTGTTTTTCAAGGATCTATTTACATGTCCTCGGGCTTATGTCTTTAGAATATCGTCTTGGAATTTTTTTTTGTATTTTTCGGTATATGTATTTTGCTAATAAAAACAAACTCTATAATGGAAGTTTTTTTTTACTTTCTTTCATAATAAAGAGCTCAGGATAATGATTAATTTGTAACGGTCATTATAGCTCCCGGAAAAGGTGACACAGGGTAAGGATAACGGTAGAAAATAAATGAGCATGATTTAACATCAATCATTTTATGCATATCTATAGAATGTAAAAGGAAGTGTGAAAATACTTACCTGTTGCACATTCTAATCCAGAATATCCCAGCATACAACTGCATGTATATCCGTTCACATGATCTGTACACGTGCCGCCATGTTGACAAGGATTGCTTAAACACTCGTTGATATCTACAATGCTTATTCGTTAGTCATTTTATTGATATTTGTTTGTTCATTAATTAGATAATATAACATTCAATAAAGGTATGATCATTAAGTAACACCGTTTCAATAAATTTGCTTTGCCATCGTCGAAATAATGACAAAATAAACTCAAAGAATTTTCACAGGCATACAGTGTTTGCAAAACAGACTCTGTCTTTATACAAATTATACCATTTCTTTACCAACTTGACAAGTAAGTCCACTATATCCCGGCATGCAACTACATGTATATCCGTCCACGTGATCTGTACAACTACCGCCATGTTGACAGGGATTGCTAGAGCATTCATCTATATCTATAAATGAACAGATATAAATGAGTACATGAACAAATTTTAATGTGAATACTGGTTTTTATGTGAAAAATAAGACAGGATATAATGATTTGAATTTAGGAGTAGTGTTGTATACAATGACTTCTTTACGTGCATGCTATAGTTGCATTATATAGGTTGCAGTTTAAAAGGACGTGTTTGCCCTGAATTTGAATATACATTTATTGAATATATACGATTACTTGTATTAAAGCCACAATGAAAGTATTGAATATATAAAGACCATTCTTGAATATACATATAGAAATGCCATTGTCCATCGTAGCAGGTGACACATGTGAAGCAGGAAACGCTAACTCCATCGCAAATACTTGCTTTCGAATCTAGTTTTTGTTTTATTAATAAGTTCATGATTTTTCCTTTTTAGTTAATGATTGAACGTTTGTTTTTCTTTTTTTCTGCGTGCATCCCACGTTTTCCTTTTATTTGCCCATGTCCATGGACTTATGTCTTTTAAATATCGTCTTGGGTTGTTATATTTACTTCTTTGATAAATATCACAGTTATGACTCCTCTGGAAACAGATTATGACAACACTGACAAAACAACAGTGTGTCATGCAGTCTATGTAATATGCATCGTCAGATGTACGCTATATTGTCTTTAATTTGTTTTAGATAAAAATATTTTTTTATCACCAAAAACAATTTAACTGGTCAACATTAAAAGTAGAGCATGGCGCAGTTTTGTTACCAATTTCACAGTTTATCCCAGAATATCCCGGCATGCAAGTGCATGTGTATTCGTTCACACGGTCCGTACAACTAGCGCCATGTTGACATGCATTACTCCAGCATTCGTCTATATCTAAAATCAAAGTAAATATGGCTTTTTTATGACTTGAGTTTGTAGAATTTTTGTAACAATCAGGCTTTTTTCGTACCACTCCTTTTAGTTCCCTGCCCTTTTCATCTAGATATCATCTTTTCTAAGATTTGCTTTTGAGATTATATTTAAGGCTGTTGTTACATAGCTCCGTAGTTCTAGAATCCTGAGCAAAGTCCTCTCATATAGGGAAGTATCTTGTTTGTCTCCTGTAGATATAACACTTATTGGGGCCCGTTTCGGTTTGCAAGATGTATTGTAATGACCTCACCCAGTTCAGAAACCCCCTCTTGATTATTTCCAATTAACATTAGGTGAGTTCACCGTGACAACTATTTCCGTCTATGACCAAAACCCCCAACAATTTTGACATTATAAATAGTAATACCCAGTTCACATCCTATTCCCGTGTATCCTGGCATACAACTGCAAGTGTATCCGTTCACGTGATCTGTACAATTACCGCCATGTTGACAAGGGTTACTGGAGCATTCGTCTATGTCTGTTTACAATGTAAAAATCTTTAAAGAAGTCATCATTTTTAGAGGGAAATACTAATGGGAAGTAATCTGCCTTTTAATTAAGTGAAAGTGGCGTTTTTCTGATTAACGTTTATGCATACTGTTCTACTGCATCATTATTTGCTTTCAGGTGATGAATTCAACGCAAGTTAGTTTTGACACGTTCAATGCTCGTGTTTTTATGTCCCAGGGATATCCGTCTATACAAACATATTTTAGCAATGTGAACTCTTTAACTATGACTGCTAACATGGCAAGGTTAAATAGTATGTGGTATATGGGCTTATTGCGTTCCATATGTATAATCCTATTGAAATGATCGAATTAAACAAATAAATGGCTCAATAATCAAAAATTTATTTGTAAAGTAAGTAAAAGTAAATCATGACAATGTTTGTTACCGATGTTACAGTTTATTCCAGAATATCCCGGCATGCAACTACATGTGTATCCGTTCACGTGATCTGAACATGAGCCGCCATGTTGACAGGGATTGCTAGAGCATTCATCTATGTCTGAAAAGGAAACAGCTTGATACTTTAACGTATTTGCACATTAACAATTGTGTGTATTTTTCGTCCAAGTAAAACAGATAAACATGTATTTATTATCAACTAAACTACCGCCATGTAGACAAGGATTGCTTCCACATACATCTGTATCTATTAAGCAATACTAATAATTAAAAAGAAAATCCTATATTCAAGTTAATATTGGATTTATATATGAAATCAAATAATACTGTGTAGTGGTGTGCACAAAAAGGACCTTATTATATAAAGGGGTGTAATAAAATCTTATGTAAATATAAATTCAATAAAACACCATTAGCAACAAAACGTATTTAACAAAAATATTATACCAATGACGAATGCCCTTCAAGCAGAGCCAGACACGCGGTCTGAACAGTTCCGTCGTGTTGAAATGAGTTAATGAGCATTCGCCTATTCTTCGTCTATAATGTTAGGGGTTGTATGTATATGTCTGCATTCACGTAATGTTGTTGGATTAACTGCTGAGTTAAATACAATAAAGACTTTTCTTATTTGTATACTTGATGAGTTGTGTTTAATTTAAAAAAAATTAAATTCTACGTTTCAAATAGGTCACAATTAAAAGCTTTTTTTCCCCAGTAGTTTCGCTCCATGCTATGAATTGCTTGAGGTTTGGTCGTTAACATATATATTATTTTTTTTCTCTCTCTTTTGATCTGAGTCAGTATGATATTGATCGTTTTTTGTAAGGTACATCAGGATATTTATAATGAAACAGTGAGTAAATTGAACTGCTGATGATTTCAAAGTGCGAGATTATAATTAAAACACGTATATTCCCTTTAACTGCTGACATTTACTCAAACTTCATTTACGTTCACTTATTTTATCTATCGCATAGAAAAATTAGTACTAATAAATAGAAGTTGAAATTGTATAGACATATATATGTGTCTTTTTGAAACATGCAATGTATTTGTGATTGGAACAAGTTACATTCTATACAGTATAACATATGCACAAGATACACAACAATATACGTTATACATGCATCTCACACACATGCCAGTCGCTATGAATGATACTATTTGAGGTGAAAAAGCTTAAATTAGATTGGCAGGAAATCGTTAATATTTATTCAGTAACTTTTAAAAGCAACAACACTACCGTGTCTAGCCTCTGGTTAATATCGAATACTACTACATATGTAAGCACAAGCGTAAGCTTACACATCTTTGTGACACTAATTGAAAATTTTCATATTTAACAGATAACTCTAAAAAAGGATAAGCTCAATTAGAATTATTTACAAAGACAGATATATCGTGAATATGGAATATGAGAACACTGACAAACAAAGCAATTAGTCATACGTTGTATCTGATATTTTCGATAGATATACTCTATGCTGCTTATGTACAGAAAGGGAATTAAGATAAACTAGAAACATAGGACAAACAAAGTGTACATTACCAATATCACAGTTCATCCCAGAATATCCCGACATGCAACTACATGTATATCCGTCAACGTGATCTGTACAGTTACCACCATGTTGGCAAGGATTGCTAGCACATTCGTCTATATCTAAAATAAAAGAAAAAACGTTTTAAGAGTTTGCCGATTTAAGAAATGGTGGTTGATTACGATCATTAGACTCTTTACGTTGTCGTTATTTTAACTTGCTCATTTCAATCTTGTCGTTAATTTAACTTTCGTCAAGCTGAGGTGAAAGGTCCAAAGGTCAAATGCCCGCAATCAGCCACTTCAACTATAATCAGGATAGTGCCAACCAAAAAACAATACCGACCAACAGTTTTTACTAAAGTCAGGTCACAGTGACGAAAATTTCAATTTGTGATAAAACATTTTAACAATGTATATAGTAATACCTATTTCACATCTTAGACTTGTGTACCCCGGCTTACAACTACACGTGTATCCGTTCACGTGATCAGCACAAGTACCGCCATGTTGACAAGGGTTACTGGAACATTCGTCTATGTCTGTAAGTAAAGTAAATTCTAAAACGTCATCTTTATTTTAGGAGAATTATTGTCGAATAAGTGAATTGTCTGCTTTATATTGAATGTGTTGTTCATTTTATCAAGTTACTACTTAATTCAATTTGATTTTTGCATATGAGCATTGTCCTATCGCAACAGTTGACACGTGCTCATTTCCACGGACTTGTGTCTTTTGAATAATGTCTTGGTTTTTCGTATTTACTTATATATTTATATATGTGAATTGTTTAACGTAGGCTAGTTTTTATGTCTCTATAAGTTCAGTTGGAAATGGGATCTTGAATTACAATAGTTGTTAAGGCTAAAAAGGGTCTTTACATTATATATGCAGCGTTCAATATTCATAGTTCCATTCAAATGTTAAGAAAACTCTTAAATGCTTTAATAAATTCATAACAATCAATTTGGTAAATAGAAAGTAAACGTAAATTATAACAAAGCATGTAAAGTACCCATGTCACAGTTTATCCCAGAATATCCCGGCATGCAACTACATGTGTATCCGTTCACGTGATCTGAACAGGAGCCGCCATATTGACACGGATTGCTAGAACATTCATCTATATCTGAAATAGAAAATACAGGAGACCTACATAAAGGTATAGGTACAGGACCACTGTGGGTTTTGTTAATTATTAAGACAGCAATAAACTAGTATTGCCAAACATATACACAAAACAAGTGTTAGCTGGGCGAAAGTTGAAGTCACGAAAACGCGACAATAAGAAAGACGAAATCATGATGACTTTTGCTTTCGCTGGACGAAAGTCTAAGTTACGACAACGCGACAAAATAAACACAGTCACGACAACACGAAAACGCGAAGACACTGTAATGTGGCAACTAGGAAGTCGAAAACTAGACTGGGTTACGATAACATTTAGTCGAAGTAATCTGATACATGCCTCAAATAAATATATTATTTATTAAAGGAAAGAGTCAATACTCTGTGTGAGACACACCCATCTCGAATTCTAGGTCTTCGTTCGAAGAGGAGGGGGGTTCGGGGGGTGGTAACAATCACAATGGAAATGACAGACAAAAACCGCACCCCAATAATAATATAAAATTGTCTAGCCAAAATACCTAATGTGCGCGCAGTCCATATAAGAATGTTTAACGTGTTCCTCTGGACACATGTTATGGACAAATAAGTCCTCATCAGCAAAGGTGACGCTTTAATTTCGAATGGCCGCAATAAGAAACCATTAAATATACTCTTTATACTGCAATTTTGAAATTAGTACATAGCATTCAGTGTCTACAAAGGTCAGTTCACTGTGACAACAATTTCAATTTGTGATAAAATAACATTTTAACAATATAGAAAGTAATACCTATTTCGCATCTTAGTCCAGTGTATCCCGGCATACAGTTGCAGGTGTACCCGTTCACACGATCTACACAAGTGCCACCATACTGACAAGGGTTACTGGAGCATTCGTCTATGTCTGTAAATAAAGCAGACATGTTTCCAAACGTCATCTTTATTCTAGATTATTATTGTTGGGTAGGTGAATTTTTCTGCTTTATATTGAATGTATTTTTGTTGTTGTTGTTGTTGTTGTTGTTTCAATGACACTGCTTCATTCAATTTATGCTTTTTCAAATGTAAGAATATGTGCATCATTCTACATTATTTGGATTTGTTTAACATAGGCTAGTGTTGACGTTTACAAATGCTCGTAATATATGTCTCCATAACTATAGTCGTAAATGTGATATAAAATGAAAAATAAATTTTTCGATACTTTTAAATTTTTGATTATTACTGAAAATATTAACTGTTCAATATTTATAATTCGATTCAAATGTTAAGAAAGATTTACGTTTTAAAAAAAAAGTTGAACGCAATCAATTTGGTAAAAAACTTAAAAGTGAATCAACGCTTGAATAGATTCAAAGAAATCACTTTGGTAAACAAGGAAAAATAAATCATAACAAAGCATGTTCGTTACCGATGTCACAGTTTATCCCGGAATATCCCGCCATGCAGCTACATGTGTATCCGTTCACGTGATCGGAACAAGAGCCGCCATATTGACAGGGATTGCTAGAGCATTCATCTATATCTGAAATCAAAATTCGACGAGGAGACTTGGATGAAGAGATAAGTATGGTTTTTCCCAATTTATTAAGTAGGAGTTACATAACAAATATTGCCCAAATAAATAAACAAAACATCAAGCATTCTAATATTTGTAGATTATTCAAAATAGAAAATTACCTATTTCACATTTTAATCCAGTGTATCGTGGCATGCAACTACACGTGTATCCGTCCACATGATCTGCGCAGCTACCGCCATGTAGACAAGGACTACTTGAACATTCATCTATATCTATAGTGAATTAAAAACATATTTTACTTTTAGATCCAATAATAAAAACAAAAACAACTTACATATCCCTGTTTCTAAGTTCAAAATTGGAAAGGAAAAAACAAGTGCCCCTCATACAAATGTTAACGTACCAGTTTTCATTAGTATACATGCGGTATTTGTCATATTAAGGGCGCCCTCCTTAATAAGGGCAATCGACTACTTTAAAGGGTAAACAACATCTTTTTATTTCCCTTATAATGACGCCCCACCCCATCCGAACCTGCAAAAATAATCTTCTATGTGAAAAATATATTCGTATGATGACAGGTTCCGATGAAAAAGGCAATGACGTGCACTCACCTTGTTTGCAAGAATTTGAATACTTGTATCCATTCATATGCACTTACCAATCCAATTAAACAAAATCCAACGTTCAGATGAAAAAAATCCGATTAAAAACATAATATTGTAGTGCCGTGTATTGGTATAGTTCATTAAAAAAAAAAAATACTCTGTTCTGTATATTACCATAAACGGACCATTATACGACCCCCTTCCCCCTTGGCAAATTATGCGCGCACGGCGCCCTTAATAGGACATATAAAGTATTAGGGATTATCATACCAATATTGCAGACTACTCCAGTATATCCTGACATGCAACTGCATGAGTATCCATTAACAAGGTCTGTACAAGTGCCACCATGTTCACATGGATTGCTGGAACATTCATTTATATCTGTAAAAATAAATAACAAGGTAGTACTATGGTAAGGGTTACCATACAGCGAATTGACACGGAAACATTGCGGTGGATGATAAATATATAACCTTTTCTCACAACATACATGTTTTATAATGTAATATTATTTATTATTTAAGAGTTTCTTTTGATAAAGATTGACACTTCTTTATAATGTCGTGGATAGAGCAACCAATGGTTGTGTATTTATATAGTGTATGGTATTTGTATTTCTTGTGGTTATTTGACTTCATTATTGATAATCATTGATTCATTTTCTTCTTCTTCTATTATTAGGTTAAAATGCTCTT
This sequence comes from Pododesmus macrochisma, assembly GCA_032359645.1. Taxonomy (NCBI): domain Eukaryota; kingdom Metazoa; phylum Mollusca; class Bivalvia; order Pectinida; family Anomiidae; genus Pododesmus; species Pododesmus macrochisma. The sequence continues at coordinate 22,121 of JAUMGZ010230760.1, forward strand.
CTATAAGGAGGAAATAAAGATTGTAAATAGACTCTTTTCTTTGAAAATCGTCTTGGTTTTTCGTATTTACTACTTATTAATAAGTACATGTAGTTTTGAAAGGATCTTTTACAATATTAACAGTTTAAGAACAGGGCTAAATTGTACCGTATAACCTTCGTGACCTTTTCAACATAACATAATATATTGTACTGCGACTTTTTGTCATTTAACAATATAAATTTATTGATCTTATTCTTTTGCTATGTTGCACGTACGTGCATCTAAATTCTCGATAATACCTTTTTTAGTATTGTTGGCTGCTGATTTTCCTTTTTTACATCGGGATCCTCTTGTCCGGCTTCCTAGCTTTAATTGGTCTAGGTCTTGTCTATTCTTAATTCAATTTCTCTTCTCACACGGATAATTGGTTTTATCCTCTTATAAATATTGTATTTATTCTTAGCCCATTTCAGTTTACAATTTTGAAGTTTGTAATATGGTAAATTCTTCGATAATATGTCAATATGTACCAGATTCTATAATACTAACGAATCATGCTTCATGTACAACCTACCAAGATAGAGATTAAAAATGACTTTTTTGTTGTAATTATACTAACGGCTTTCAAACATTCATTATTAAGCAACCACATGACATACACTACTGTTGTTAAGATACTTTTTAGCATCTGAATATACCATTTGTTGGTAGTTTGTCAAATTGACGCCAGTTTTCTGTTATTGCTTGCATATTCTGACCATTTCTGCTTCCATTTATCTGTGATGTTTTTCTCTTAATTTTTGTTTTACGTTTTTTTTGGGTCGCATTTTGTTTTTATTGGAATATTTGCCTAGCGGCAATTTTTGTTGTTAAATGCTTAGTTATTTAATATTCGTTTTTCTCGCCTTCTGCTTTAATTTTAACTTTAACAAGTTTGTTCATTTTTGAAGTTCACGCTTTCAAACTTTATATTTGAATAGAAGTCTGACCGTTCTCAAGATTTTCCAATTATTACTTTACAATCGGGAGCGAGAACTCTTTGTAACCATTTAATTATCAATTTGAATCTGAAAAAATGTATTTTTAATAAACACTGATTACATATACCTCTCTTGATGTATTTTTTATTATTGCCGAAAAAAGTGCCATGATAACCTCATGACGTCATTTAAGTAAACGGAACATTTATTTCAGACTTGCGGAAAAACAGTTTCCATATTTTAATCCGTTGATGACAGTTGATTTGTAGCTTGGTCTTTGATCATGAGCGAGCTCTTCTCACTCATTTGGTTGGTTTAACGTCATTTTAAAATGCCAGTTTTGGTTCGCAGGTTCATTCTGGTAGTGACTTTTGATGAAGCTATTGTTTGTTTGTCAATTCCCTTTGTTCTGTGTATCCTATTTCTTCTCTTTTGTTTGATTTTGTTATGACTCATACTTTAAAAGTTTTATTTGATACCAAATATGTTACCATGCATGTGCAACAGTAGTATAATTTACCAATATTTTACACGCAATTCCCATATATACTAGTAGCGCGGCATGCAGTTTCACTTTCATAATTTACGTTATCTGTACAACTACCGCCATTTTGACAAAGATTACTGGAAAATTCATCTATATCTTTAATGTTGGTATTTAAAGAGAACGCATGGCATTGACCCCGACATAACATAATTTATAGCTATAAAGGTTCAGTACTATACTAAAGCAAAATGAATACAGGTGACAAAGGAAAAAGTTATATGCCGACTTATAACTATAGCCTTCTATAACAAATTATATTATATAACTATAACCTTCTATATTATATTATATTATATTATATTATTTTATTTTATATATGTATTAAAAAGCATTGAATAAGTCATAAGTATGCAAACATCAACCAATGCCTTGATAATAAAGTAATAGTATTTAACAAAACAAATATATATGCGTGCGTTAGATGAATGACAAAGATAACTAATTCTAAAATACATACGCTAGCTCTAAATTGATTGCATAGATACTACTTCACATTGACATAATTATGGAACAGGTATTATCAGATAGTAAGCCGAAAAGTAAGTAAGAAATGGGATGAAATAACAGAATTGTTTGTCACAAATGTTAAAGTAGACCACATTTGGTGACTCTATATCAATTTACACCACTCACACACTACATACGAGTTCAGATAAGATAGTGTGCAACCAATTTTGATGACGTTGTTGCAAAATGTGTCAGGTCAATTCACATCAATTTACACATATTTTGATTACCAGTTTCACATTTTAAGCCTGAATAACCGGGAACACAGCTACAGGTGTATCCGTTCACGTGATCTGCGCATGTGCCGCCATTTTGACACGGATTACTAGAACATTCGTCAATATCTGCACAAATACACAAACACAAAATAAAAAAGTATGAGATATATATTCAAATTATAAAATATAAAACAAAATCGCATACTGTTAACACTTTATAATGTGTACATTAATATGCAGCGGAATCAAGAACCGGTAAATCTAAACTATTCAATTAATAAGATAAATTTACTAACTGAAAGGTGATCTGAAGTCGAAAACAACATATTTCAATTGTATTCTTTTCGATGTTCCCCCTAGAACTTAACGTCTTTTTTTACATACCCAAGTTACAGTTTGTCCCGCTGTATCCCGGCATGCAATTACAGATGTATCCGTTCACGTGATCTATACATGTACCCCCATTCTGACAGGGGTCACTTAAACATTCATCTATATCTATAAATCAATAAAACGATAAGATTAGTTTAGAAGAAAGATAGCAATAATTCTTCCTAGACTGCTTTTACCTTCAACTGCATTGCAATATACCTATCCTTCATTGTCTTCTTAGCATCATACATGAATTGTACCTTTTTGTATTTCATTCGTTTGTCTGTTCCCGATGTCTCCCACAAAACAACACGTTCTCCTACCTCCTTCTTTGGCTACAAAGCTTTTGTTGATCTAGGTCTAGTCTTGAGTATTGATGTCACATCATTTTATTTCCTTTTATTCTAGTACTGAATTGACTGATACGACTGTTGTTGGTTCGTCAATGTCGTTCGTTCCTATGACTTCACTCATTATGTTTTCTGTTCTAAATGTATTTCATCTATGCGTCCGTTTAAGGCGGTTGATTAATAGCTGTGCTTTTGGGTCATGGACCAAGTCCTCTCAGTCATTGGCTGGTTTTGACTTCACGTTTAAGTACTATATTTAAATGAGACTCGTCTCTGTTCGTAAGTTCATAATATTATTCACATCAAACTTTCACAATTTAACAAATGAAATAACACTACAAAATTCCATTTAATGTCATAAAAGGTTGCATAGTTAGTACTGTGTCAATATTCGAAATTTTCCAAATTAAAATTGAAAGGAATGAATTAGCAACTCTACACAGACCTTGATTTTGCATATAGCTTTAATTGACACGAGTTCATAATGAGTATGGTTTTGTTTTACATTGTTGTCTTAGTTTAGGGAGCGTGTTTCATGTCCATTCCCGATCTGTCTTGAATTGCATTTGCTATTGGACTTATTGTTATATATAATATTATCTTAGTGGTCATTGTGCTGTTAATCTTTTTTGGGGGGTTTATTTTTTACTTTAAAATTGATTCCAACATAGAAACAACATTTATATATTTCATAACTGTCCATTCATTAAGTTAATGCTGAACTACTTAATGCTGATAAAGGTTTTTCTATTTTGAAGATGAATCGTGTGTTCTCATTGAATCACTGTAAAGTGTCTGAATTTCGTTCGGTTAAACTTTTGCGTTTTAAAGTGTGAACCATAAACACGGTATTATGAATTCGCTGTTTGTATAAATTTTACAAAACACTGTTTAAACACTCATGTAAACCAAATAATAAATTGCTGAGATTGTAAGAGTGGCAAACACGTTTCTACACACAAATTATCCTGAGTAGGAGGTAACTTTATACAAGGCCATTTTGATGACTTTATTGAAAACTATAGTTCGATTCGCATCAATATACACATAATTGATTACCCATTTCACATTCTAAGCCTGAATACCCGGGAACACAGCTGCACGTGTATCCATCCACGTGATCTGAGCATGTCCCGCCATTTTGACATGGATTACTAGAACACTCGTCAATATCTGCAAAAAATACACAAAATATAATTATATATAACATATATATTCAAATATTTACCATCGCATGGCAATGCCACTATATATCCTAACCGAATGCTGTTGGCATTCATATTGCCTATGAATGGCATCACTAATTGCTTATCGTTTAGTTTCTCATTACTCATCATTTAGTCTCTCATTACTTATCGTTTAGTTTCTCATATATTTACCGTTTAATTTGTTACATTGGGATAGTAAATGGTAAATATAAGTATTGAACTGCTTTCACTTGGCATTCATAGGATATATAAATGCCTATTGGACAAAGGCAAATGCAACACGAAGCGCTAACGCGCTTCATTAGAAATTGCCTTTGTCCAGTTGGTATTCATATTTCCCATGAATGCCAACTGAAAACAGTTCAATGCTTAAATAATAGAGCATACAAAATCACATATCATTACAACTTTATAATTCATATATAAATATGCAGCAGAATGGCTGGTGCACTAGGAACAGGTAAATTTAAGCTATTAATAAGATAAATTTAAAAAAATGAAAATGATCTGAAGTCGAAACTATTTTTATTCAATATGACAATGTGTTCTTTGCGAACCTTTGCCCTAAATTTATTACCGTCACATCTTTTTATACGTACCTATGTTACAGACAGCACCGCTGTATCCCGGCATGCAACTACAGGTATATGCGTTCATTTGATCTATGCACGTACCCCCATACTGACAGGGGTTACTTAAACATTCATCTATGTCTATAAATATATAAATAAAACGATAAGATTAACTTTAGAGAAATAATACAAACATTTCTCCCTAAACTATTTGTACCTTCAAACGTGTTTAAATATGTTTATTTTCTTCATAAAACATACATAAATTATACTTTTTTGTAGTTAATTGATAATTCCATTGTATGTCCCGATATCTCTCACAAACAACACGTTCTCCTACCTCCCCAAATGGCTTCCAACCTTTTGTTTATTAAGGGGAGACTCTAGTCTTGAGAGGATTGCTGTGACGTCGTTTTGATTTCTTCTATTCTAGTTCTGAGTTGTTTGATGCAGCTGTTGTTGGTTTGTCAATGTCTGTCGTTCTGGTTACTTCACTTATTTTGTTTCATGTCCATTCTAAAGACACCGTCTGGGTATGACCTAGACACGAGTTGAAGGGACGTTAACCCCCTATGAAACAAACAAACAAATAAACAAACATTGCCCCTAATCGTCCGTTCAAGGCGGTTAATATTATTTGTAGCTGTGCTTTTGGGTCATGGACCAAGTCCTCTCAGTCATAGTTTAGTTGGTTTTGACTTCACGTTTAAATACTATATTTTTGTGCGACTCGACTCTATTAACAAGTTCATATTCACATCACATCAAACTTTCACAATTTATTCCAAGTTAACAAAAGCAATAAAACTAAAAAATATCATTTATAGTGCTATTATACATTACTTAATTAGTATTGTTTCAATAATATCAAAGTAAAATTGAAAGGAATTGAAATGAATAACCAACTCTTCACATACCTTAAGTTTGCTTCTAGTCGAGTTTAATTAACACGAGTCCATGATGTGTATAGTTTTGTTTTACCTCTTTTTGTCTTAGTTTAGGAAGCGTGTTCCATGTATATTCTTTATTTTTTCTGATTTGCATGTGTCTATGGACTTAATGCAATATACAATATTATAATTAGTGGTCATTGTCGTGTTTCCTACCTTAAAGTTGGTTATAACATAGAATCAACATTCATTACTTCATACTATCGCTTATCTATTCACAAAATTAATGCTGCACTACTTTAAAATGATAAATGATTTCTATTTTAAAGATGAATTGTGTGTTCTCTTTGAATTACTGTAAAATGTTTTAATTTCGTGGGAATAAACCTTTACGTTTTAGAGTGTTAACCATACACACGAGATTATAAATTCGCTGTTTGTCTTTTACAAAACATAGCAACATTAATGCTTAACTTATATAGGGCAAATAATACATTGATGGTGATTTGATTTCGCGCTTTGTTCAGATATAGCGAATGAATAAAGTGAATATTAAATATCCGCGAAGTAAATTAAAGCACATTACAGTTCGTAAGAGTGACTAACATTTCTACACACAAAAATTGGCTGTTCTGAATTTTTCTTTTACAGGCAATAGTTAACATTTGACAATATACATATAATGAGTAGGAGGTAACATTATACAAGACGATCCACATAAGTATAGGGTTAACAATTAATACCTTGTTCACACAACAACCCTGAAAATCCTAGAATGCAGTTGCAGGTGAATCCATTCACGTGATCTATACATGTACCTCCGTGCTGACACGGTGCACTGGAACATTCATTAATATCTGCAAAGAAATACATGAAGTAATCAGCTAGTCTGATAAATGTCATTCGCTGTAACATCGCAACTATGGGCATTAATGCAATGCATCTATATATTCTTATGTAACCTGTTCATACCTTTGTTTGTTTAATTTGGGCTAAGCGTCACTTCCAAAGTATTCTACAGATTTCGTGACAAACGGCCAAAGGAGAAAACTAAAGGACATGGCAACAATAGAAGCGGCGACAGGAACAAGAAAGCAAAGCAATAGGAATAGTACGGAAAGAAGGATGAACCCCATGCAATGGCTTTGCCGCCTCTCTTATATCGAACTTTGGAAAAAAAGGGCCGCTAGCTTAGACCCCAGAGGATTTGTTTATATATGTCTTGGCTCTACACTTCAACCTGTCTGACTTGGATGACCCTACTGTTCCGGTCATTATAACTTTCAAGGTCATTGAAACATTAAAACTTCCCTACCTCGATAAGGATATCTGTCTCGTTCCGTTCCGCAAAGTACCAATAGCCGTACAATACAAGTGAATGCGCGCAACGTTCTATCGATTATCGGTTATACTTCAACATCCTCATCTATTTAACCGTCCGTTAATGACGGCTGATTCGTAGCTAGGCCTGGAGTATTGGACAATGTCATCTCAAGCAAAGAATTAATTGTTCGCCTCTTGTAAATATTATACTTACTTGTGCCCCGTTTTATTATGCAATTGTAGTTTTGATACAGTAGAAGAGCATGCAGTACAAATACATATATTGATATACTTTGTAATGTTATACGACAATCGTACGTATATGACTAGATTGTTACCAGAAATAATTTGTATGATTGAAATATCAAACTAAATATTTTGGTGAAATATTTTCACTTCTTTTTTTCTATTATATGAGCACACAGAGAATTGTTCACTCACTAGTATTAAATATTCATAATACTATTATATTATACTATTATATGCAGCATTAATATAGCATAAGCTCATTACAACGAAACATGCGGGTTTCCATCTCAATAGCATAATATTATAGTAATGATCCAATACCGTTTAGACAAGTAAGACTGTTAGCTAAAAACAGTAAAATGCTATCATTTAAAAAAAAAATAACTGGAAAATCTCATTAACAAATAAAAAAATCATAATAATATTACCTTTTTCACAGTTAATCCCCGTATAACCGACTGGGCAGCTACACGTGTATGCATTTTTCTGATCGGTACAAGTACCGCCATTTTGACAAGGATTACTTCCGCATTCGTCTATTTCTAAAAGGGAACAACAGCATTTTACATTAAAACGTATCTTATAACATAAATACATTAATTAAATTAAAAAGAGAAAAACAGCAAGGTAATAATAACGGCACACTTTTCAATTTAGCTCTTATTATAATTGGAAAACAGCAAAGCAACAGCTGTGTGACATCTAACATAATGTCCGGATCTTATTCCAAAATCAGGCCATGAATAGACAGTCAAGTGAAAATAAAGGTATAAGCGCAGACTTGATTTTGAATGGACATGCCTTGGAAACCTTATTAAGCTAGGCTGAAGAGGAAACAGTAGAAGCAATGATAATAAAATATACAAATCACACATACACATCCAATGCAAAACGTGCAATTAACACAACATATGTAATGACATGAAATAAATTCTTGGCAAGACCATTTTTATAGTTTACATGTAGTCTTGGGTAGTTTTTGTCCTTCATGAACATCAACATTTTGTCCACCCTTCATTTCTTGGCTCGTATAGCTTTGATTTATGAAAGTCATGTCTGAACTCATGCATTCGTTTACTTTTGAGCGTCCGTTGATAACGGTAAATTCGTAGCTAGGACTGGAATCTGGGACGAGTTTCTCTCACGTGCAGATTATGGTTTGTTTCCTCTAATAGATATTATATCTATTAGAAGCCCATTTCAGTTTGTAATTTTGTATGATATACCTATAAGTAATGACATGACATATCTGAACAGGATGCGCGGGTTTGATACGTTTGACGCGGACAGGTATACAACTCGCGCATCCCGTTCCCGCTGGAGCACTCTTCAATAGAGTTACCGCGGCAGTCACATATCTGGCAGCCTCTTCTTAATTATATAAGTGTTACCTGTACAGTTTGTCCCTTTGAAGCCAATAGCACAGATGCAGATGTAGTTGACTGTACTGCCAATACGGGAACATGTGCCATGGTGTAGACAAGGTTGGTTTCTGCAGGGGTCAATATCTACAACATAGAAACAACAACAAATTTAAGTCAATTAGTCCTTCCAACAGTCAAAGAGTCCTACTAAAAGTCAAGGTGCCCTACTAAAAATAACTACTGCAAACATTGTACGCGAATGTTTATAAAGAAAGGAAATCACGTGTGACACGTATGTAGCAGGAAACGCTCACTCTCCACGGATATCAAGTTTTGCTTTTAGTTTCTAACAGAAGCGTAATGTTTGTGTTTTTTAAATCCCCCGTTGCTCTTTCTAATACAAGTGCTTGTTTTACTGTTAACAGTAGAAATATGGTATTTATCGCGTAATTGTTCAATTTTCTGATGAAAATCCCAAAACAAGAGAAAATATACCTACCCCAAGCTACCACGGTAAAACATCTGGCTTCACTGTAATGTCTGTGGATAAAAATTTCATTTCCAATGAATATAAAGAGGTATTGGAGAAATGAGAGAGGCAAACTGGTAGACACGAGAAAAATAATTAGAAGTGTGTCCGATTTATAGTAATTGTTTTACCAGTGTTTCATATTACGATACCCAAAATGTCCACCTTACATCAAATATGAAATAGAAATCAAAAATGATTAATTCATGCAATGAAAATCATAAATAGAACGAACAACATACATAAATTTTGAGGTCATTTCTTGATATAATAGATTACCCTGTATCGTCCTCGGCTATTCCACAGATGATATTGTCCCCTTGTTGTGATTGCTTAGGAGTCCACTTGAGTTCCCAGTACACACATCTAGGTCTGCTAGGGTCGGCAGTAGGTCCCACAATGGTCATCCCTGACGGTCGAGTCAGTATAATGTCTTTAATACTGAAAATCATAGACCGTAGGGATAAAGGCAACAAGACAACAATAAAATAAAATAAACAAACAAACAAACAAACAACGGATTGAATGGGTAATGAAAATTCGTATTTTCATATTTTTACCAATTTATGAATGAACAATCAAATATAAAATGATAAATGATGAAATCTTCAACTCGTGTTCAAGAAAAGCGCCGTACTTATATAATAGATTTATTTTCTTTGTATTTTTTAGAATTATATTTAAATATTTCAATCGTGACTGTTTCATTTTTTATTTAAACAAAATTACATCATTTGATTCTCATAAGGGACATATGAGGTCAATCCATTTAGTTCCAATGATAAATGTGGTTACACCGGTAAACAGAGTTCCGGCACTTACACGCTTTCAAACGACATGCATCGAAAGTCACGGTACATAACTACGGAAACCTATTGGTGCCATGTTATCAAAACTTTTTATCAGACGACCGTCATTTATGTATGGCGGCCATCAGATAAAATATTTTCATAATGTGACACCAACGGGCTTCTGTTCATAACTGTTCGTTAGAATTAAAATATGACCAAATGAGAAAGTATGAGGCTTCAAATACATTTAATTGGCTTGCTTTATGAGCAAATTTAAATATGCTTCAAATTTTTTTCATTTGAAAAGCAATTCCTTAAAGTGACGTCACCGCACAATTTTCGAGGAAAAACAGAAAATGACTCATGGAGGGATGGTTAATGGGTCCCTCCAGCTGCTTACTTGGCATTGATGTTCTTTTTGTTGATGACGTAAAGTCTAGTCGTGAATGTGTCGCCTGCCATCACGACCGTCTTGCTGCCCTCTGGTGGAGTATTATTTACAAAGACAGGACGCCAGTCACACGGCTGTGGAAGGCCTTTCGTATGTATCAGAAACTAAAAATGTCGGAAAACAACTGCTTTATTATTATTATTATTGTTATCATTATCTAAAAAATGCAGTCGCTGCATATCGCATTACGAGCAACACAAATAAATGTTATTTGAAAAAATTAAAAAAAAAATTAGTTTCCAATTCTGGTTTCTATTTTGAAATTAATGAAACATGTCGGCACAAAATTTGTAGAAATCCATGATGTCGGTAATATTGTCGTCGCATTACATTGCTCTGTGGGTTCTATAAAAAATTGGTTTAAACTTTCGTTCATTCATTTAAGATACTGATTTGCATAGACACTTTGTAAATAATCTCACTGAAATCAATTTTATAGGAAGAAATATATGACTACTTTTAAGAAAACAAATGAAAATACTTTCGATCTTATATCTTAATTAAAAGCGCATCAACAAATTCTTTACAATTAAAACATATCTGCTATTAGCCGCTAAGCGTTCCGACTATATCAAAGCAAGGACAACTGAAGTAGTCATAAGTAGTGCATGGGAGGATTTCAGTTAGGAGGGGCGGACTTAGGGGGCGCAACACAAAAACTGAACCGGCATTCATATGTTTTTTTAAAAGAAATGTAGTGGATTTTCAGAAAATATGGGAGTTTAGAGGGCGGTGCACCGGGTACGCCCAACCAACTATATCCGCCGGGTACGCCCCACCCACTATATCCATAAGTGTATTGTGAAGTCTTACCTGTAGCGGTACAGTAGATATAGGATCTGTTGTGGTGTAAGTCTGGTTACCAATGGTGATGTCAGATTTAGGAAAGTCTTCTACGGTTAATGCCACAGCGTACCAGCCATTGTCTACGAAATTGTTAGTATCCGCCGTGAAAATAAGTGTGCAAGTATTCTGTAGATAAGAATGAAACAATATTTTAAAGAAGTAACTTTTTATATACAAATTTAGCAGAAAGTATCGTCAACCAGAGTATGGCAAAGATTGAAATAATGTTACGTTTAAATAACAATAGTAACTGTTTTAATGTGTGTATCGCTATAATAAAACTGTTAAAGTGTGGTTATTTCGGGATATAGCAAGTTTCTGGTTCACCTCGGGAAGGAAACCGGGTCGCGGGGAATCAGACTTTAACTGTATAATAAAATACAGATCTCTTATTTAGCGTCCACCGCATAGAGATCTGACAATGAAAGTTCGCTTGTCATTTTTCCAAACTTGCAGTTTGCGTTTTGATCAGATTTATCTTGTGAGTTAAATGTTTTTGTATACATTTTAATCGAAGTTAAGTAAGTTTACTTTCATTTTGTCTTCTCCTGCAAATACTTTGTCTGTGTCGTAATTGCCAGCCATAAAAACTTGCGCATTTCTGATTGGTCAAACGATAAGAGACGGAAATCGCCGAGGGAGTTAGTCTTCTAGTAAAAGAGCTAATTGCCGGGGAGTTAGTCTTTTAGTAAGAGAGCTAATTGCCAGGGAGTTAGTCATTTCCCCCGAAGACTAACTCCCTGACCTAGCATTCTGTGGGATATAGAAAATTTAACAACATCTTGTTTTTTCTATAGTAAAAATATGTAGAGGTATAATAAAAGGCGACAATTTTATACCTCAAGTACCCGGATGTCAGGAACTGAGAATAGCCTTACCTCATCTAGAGTAGCGATAGGTAGGGCTTTACAAACGCTCGCACACTCCTGGTTTTCTGCCCATCTGCATTTCACGCGATCTCCATCAGGGTCAACCATCGGAATCTTAAGCTCGTGGTGACATGTGAACTGAATTCTGAAAAAAAGAAAATTGTCGAACAAACGCTATCAACAAAAACCGATATCGCCTTAGAAAATATTTAAAGTTCACTCAATTAGATTTCAGGAATAGCCATAACATTTAAGTCCAACATGATCTACTCAAGCAAACCAAGTACAAGTCTCTCTCGTCTCAACTGCGGTCGATTCCGTGTACTTCTTCTGACATCATCCGTAAAATGATAGCGACCATATCACTCGTCGCACTTCGGCCGATTCCGTAAGGCATCCCTCCATATAACTTTACCTACATGTAATATAGCCGAGGTAGAACGTGAGAGTTGCTTATTGTGACCATACAATGTATTGGGACTACTTTCAGAAATCTCCAGTTTAGTGGATAAAAATCTCTCTGAAGACGTACAAGTACAGCAACAACAATATGCTATTCCCCATTGTACACACAAGCTCAGAAAATGCTAATTGCATTATTGGAAGGTCGCCATTTAAAAAAAATAACTACTTCCGTATCTAATGTAAACCAGACGGGGTGTTCCCGGAATGCCTACAATATATATAACAATAGAGGTGTTGTTTTACGGAGATCAAAGGAAAATGCAGT
>JAUMGZ010230762.1:0-11050 GCA_032359645.1 Pododesmus macrochisma
AATCTCCCCTCTCTATGCTATTATTGTTAAATCTCCCCTCTCTATGCTCGTTTATTGTTAAATCTCCCCTCCCTATGCTATTATTGTTAAATCTCCCCTCTCTATGCTATTATTGTTAAATCTCCCCTCTCTATGCTATTATTGTTAAATCTCCCCTCCCTATGTTATTATTGTTAAATCTCCCCTCTCTATGCTATGATTGTTAAATCTCCCCTCTCTATGCTATTATTGTTAAATCTCCCCTCTCTATGCTCGTTTATTGTTAAATCTCCCCTCCCTATGTTATTATTGTTAAATCTCCCCTCTCTATGCTCGTTTATTGTTAAATCTCCCCTCTCTATGCTATTATTGTTAAATCTCCCCTTTCTATGCTATTATTGTTAAATATCCCCTCTCTATGCTATTATTGTTAAATCTCCCCTCCCTATGTTATTATTGTTAAATCTCCCCTCTCTATGCTATTATTGTTAAATCTCCCCTCTCCATGCTCGTTTATTGATAAATCTCCCCTCTATATGCTCGTTTCGCCTGTATTTGAAAGACGTTAGAATTGGATCGATTAACAATAATCAACATGTCCAAATCTCTTCCGTGGAGAACATTGGAGGGGGCGAGAGAAAAACTTTTTTGAAGACGACTAAGTGCTAGATTTTGTTCTGACTTATAGCGTTCAAACTCAAACAGCGGAATTGACTTAACTTCGCCCACACAACAAGGTTCAGATAATCCTATGCTTTAAGAAATCTATGTCGAATTATGTTAAACGAAAATAAAAAGTTTTAGCGGAAACACCAAAAGTATAAACGAAGATCCTTATGCTGTATACTACTAAAAAGGATGTTTCTTGAAAGGTTTTGCCACTATTAAGATTTTAACAGAATTATAGCTTTTATAAATGAAAACAGACGTTCTCCGAGTTGAAGGTGTGCTCTTTGGACGATGAAATTCATTAAAGGATACGAGAAAAGAAAGAGCGTACCTACGATATTAATTCTGTATCAATAATTTACACTGCTTACACTGAGGAAAACTTACATAAGCGCTTTTTCATTTCAATAACAGTAGCGTTTACAACACGATGCAAGGAGTTATTTAAAGTGAAATAAGCAAGGGGTGTTCAGTACAAAGTATTGTTTTCTACTGCTGTTAACATATATTCAATACAGAGAAAGTCATTGGCCTTTTTATATCGGTATTATTGCAATCCGATATTTTCCAATATGGTTCGTTTGTGATACGATATTTATTTGAACTAAAATCTTTTTAAATTCATTTAAAACATAAAACTATCCCCTCTGCTCTCATGAATTGTGCGTTTTATCAGAGACGTTCAATCCATAAAATTGTGATTGCTAATGCCGAGTTTGAAACTTCAATATTAATTGCATATTTCATAAGCTATACATGTTGTATCTTAAAAGCCCACACGCATGTCCCAGAGCAGAGCATTTTTGTTGCTTGAAGTAAATTTTATGTTATTACCATAATTTTATCTGCCATATTTCACTCTCATCAGCCTACGCGGTGACTCGGATGCTAGATAAATGTAGAATTAAATGCATTGTATTTATATCATACCATATGTTGCAGGTATCATCATCAGTGCCGGCTGTCCACCACGACTATGTATAGTAAGGCTGGCGTGCATCACTAGCGAGCACACTCTAAGGACGATACAGCGCCAATACGTATACTCTGTCAACTCATACTTCGATTCATTCATGGATTGAGTGTCCGAAGCGGCAGTGGACAGTGGACAGTGGTCAGCTACAGATGAGATTACTATTTTAATTTGAATGCTGATAAACACGTGGACGCCGATGTTCGTTACTGTTGTCTTTTCCAGCATTGTTGAAAAGTGGGAGATTTTGCGTGACTTGAAAGAGAATTTCAGGAAACGATTCCGCTGTCGCGTAGAAAGATGTCAAGATTGAGTTGAAGATTATTTGTTTCTAGTGTGGCGTTCTAGTGTGGCGTTCTAGTGTTGTACGCTATAGTGAGCCGATCTCTCCAGTTGACGTGAAGCGAATAAGGCATGGAATAACGAGAGATTTCCATACTAAATCAACGAAATAGCGAGCATATCAAAGGAAGAATTGCTTGGGATTATTACGTTGTTTGTCGATTGTTGGATTATTATAGATGTCTCCACGGAGCGAGAGATATTTCATTATTTTAATGTGAGTAAGCGTCGATGACCAGCCCACATAATCTAACCTGTTTGTTAGAGAGTAATATATCTATTGTTAAAATTGCATTTGTGTCGTGTCGTGCTTGGCATCCCTATGGAATTTAAGGCCATGCCGGGCTGAGCGGTTGACAAGAGGTTTCGAGATTTAACGCCATCACAAAGGTTAAAGGCTGAGAGCGGATAGTAAAAATGGTTGTATACAAATAGTAAAATGATAGGTGCTTGTCCCTCGGCTTAACACAATACGGCTTCATTAAATGGGTGTTTATAGTGATTGGAATTAGCAGCAGTCGAGTCTCTGGAAATACATACACCCTTATGTCACCAATCAGACGAGCTCGTACAGGAAACGAACAGTGCAATATGGTAAAGCAAACACGATTCGCACCGTGCACTATTTAGTTCTGTCAATATTACAGACAATTAATGTGTATCTACGTTGCAAACACGGGGAATGGCTGGGACAATATTACCCCGAGGCCGGAACTCTGAGCCCGGCGTCGCCGTCAAATATACACCCTGTTCAAAGGGGGACCCGATTGATGACGAGTTGGAGGAGATCGCTATTGTGGGCAAAGATGACTCCTCCTCTGACTTTAAAAAAGAACCAATCAGAGATAACAATAGCGACACAACCCTGGATAGGGAGGGATCTCGAACGCAAACCCCCACAGCCAACGGCCCCCGGTCGCTTTCTGGTATTGGCATATTTCAAGCGTTTAATTCGCCGAAAGATAGAAAGAAAGCTATTGGTGAACGACTGAGTTCCGGAGGGAGGATAAGTACGTCGTCCGTGGGCCGGATTAGTCTCTCCTCCCCCGTGTACTCAAGTAAAATTGTAGAACAAAAATCACGATCTACCTCGAAACAAAGTCTGTTGGATTTATTTGGCACTCGAATCGATAAGAGGAAATCTAAAAAGAGCTTTTCCTTGAAAGACAGTGATCGACTTTTGCTTAAGAAAGCAAGATCGAGAGAAATATTATCTACGCGCCAAATAAGAAAGGAACGAAAGAAGGACATCGAGGAAAAATTTGGTAAAAAGAGCCAACAAATAACTGACAAAGTAGAAACTTCGACCACCTTAAGTGAACGCGATGGATGTAACTGGACCTTTGTGTTTGACCCTTCCGGTCGTTTAGCATATTGGTGGTCTTCTGTGGTCAGTATTGCTTTTTTGTACAATTTCTGGGTCATAATTTACCGATTTGCATTCCAGGAAATCAGTAAGGAGAACATTGGTGTGTGGTTTGGTCTTGATTACACGGCCGATTTTCTGTATATATTAGATATTGTTTTCCACTTCCGTACCGGGTTCCTTGAAGACGGCGTCCTACAAACAGATTCCATAAAACTTCGGCTGCATTATATGAATACTACGATATTTTACATTGATTGTCTATGCTTGCTTCCTTTGGATTTTCTGTATCTGTCAATAGGATTTTGCTCAATTTTGAGATGTTTTAGATTAGTGAAAGTGTATAGATTCTGGGCGTTTTTAGATCGGACAGAACGTCATACAAATTATCCAAACCTTATGAGGACCCTTATGTTGATGCATTATTTGCTTGCACTTTTTCACTGGAATGCTTGTCTTTATTATATTGTTGCAACGCGTCTTGAGAAATCGTCAAGCGCGTGGGTATTACCAAAGAATGACGGCCATGTGGCCAGACAGTACCTGCACGCCCTCTACTGGAGTACTTTGACACTAACTACAGTAGGGAGTCTTCCCACACCCCGTACTATAAAGGACTACCTTTTTATAATCTTTGAGTTGATTTTTGGACTCCTTGTGTTTGCTACGATTCTTGGACATATATCAAACATTGTTGCTAGTATCAGTGCAGCTCGAAAGGACTTCCAAGGTAAGTCTTCTAACCATCTTATATACATACACACACAGAGTACATACATACCACAGTTAATTCGTCCATGTATTTTGCATGCAGTTGACAATTATCCTAAGCTCATCTGTCTACAATTAATTCGACAATGAAATGCAAATGAACCCTTTAAAGCTCATTTGCCTGTGGTGCATTTTTGCTCAGTGCTAATGACACCCCCTCATGGAATACTCCCCTCATGGAATACTCGTGTCTTTCTGATTTATAATCATACATATTTATACAAATCTATACACCAAGGTTATACTAAAATTACATCCAAATTACTCCTGTTGATACGTTCTGTAGAACTCGCTTACAAACAAAACCTTTTTCTTGATTCTGTGCGTCCCCCGGCGGTCATTAGTCCATGCAATCATACGCATCTATAGAAAACATCTTTATCATGGTTTCAATTTTGATGTCTTGTTTTAAAGGTGCGGGTCAACCATAACCATGCATGGAATAAATATGTGTTAGCTGTCAATTGTACTCTGTCAATCCGGTAAACATAATAAACACTGTTAAACACTTTCACTATAAGTTGGGTATAGGATGGGTCTGATATGGGATTGCCGCGATATCATTAAAACATTCTTCACTCAGTGACGTTCAACTCTTATAAAAGCAAATATTCTGATTTTGGGTATTTTTTCTGAAAGATCTTATGAAATTCCTTTAACATAATTGGAATTTAATATTGACCTGTGTTTAAATTAATTACATTTCTGGATTTTTCAATATTTGTATTTCGTTTTCTGTGTATTGTTTTCTTAGTTTTTGATTATAATATTCTTTAAATTAATATGTGATGCCGTTGAAAATCTAAAATAAACTCCCTACAAAGTAATCGATAAGAAAATTTAAAAAAAATGCGCTACAAATATATATGAATTGTTATATTTATTATGGTTGTTGCTAAAATCCAAACTTACATCAGGAGTAATTTGACAATTTTCAGTGTTTTCTTTAAAATGTGTACTAGAATGGGGGAATATAAAATGAGACGGTTGCATGTCGCTTTTGTTATTAAAAATAGAACCTCAAGGTCGACTACGTTATATAATTTACCGTTACATTAGTGTTACCCGTGCCGACACGTTACAATCTTGTATGTAAACAATAATACAAACTAAAGTACTAATCAGAATTCCTCCTTTGAATGCGAGTTTTATGTGTACGAAATGAAAAATACTATAAAGAATGCTCAGGCCAAAAATAAAAATAATTGTGTTGCCGATAACCCTTATTTTTAGTTCCTACCCTGAAGTCTGTTGGCCGTTTTCAGACAGGCACTGTTAAAGTCGAAACGTCTGTCTCTATAGCCTAAACAAGCACTGTTATGGTCGGAACGTCTGTCTATTTATAGCCTATAGAAGCACTGTTAAAGTCGGAACGTGTCTCTATATAGACTAGACAAGCACTGTTAAAGTAGGTACGTGTCTCTATATAGCCTAGAAAATCACTATTAAAGTCGGAACGTGTGTCTATGTAGCCTAAACAAGCACTGTTAAACTCGGAACGTCTGTCTCTTCATAGCCTAGACAAGCAATATTAAAGTCAGAACGTCGGTCTATTTATAGCCTAGACAAGCACTGTTAAAGTCGGAACGTCTGTGTATTTATAGCCTAGACAAGCAATGTTACAGTCGAAACGTCTGTCTCTATATAGCCTAAACAAGCACTGTTAAAGTCGGAAAGTCTGTCTATATATAGCCAAGACAAGCAGTGTTAAAGTCGGAACGTGTTTCTATATATAGCCTAGACAAGCACTGTTAAAGTCGGAACGCCTGTCTCTATATAGCTTAGACAAGCAATGTTGAAGTCGGAATGTCTGTCTGTTTATAGCATAGACAAGCACTGTTAAAGTCGGAACGTCTGTCTCTATATTGCCTAGACAAGCACTGTTAAAGTCGGAACGTCTGTCTATATATAGCCTAGACAAGCAATGTTAAAGTCGAAACGTCTGTCTGTTTATAGCGTAGACAAGCAATGTTAAAGTCGGAACGTCTGTATTTATATAGCCGAGTCAAGCACTGATAAAGTCGGAACGTCTGTTTATTTAAAGCCTAGACAAGCACTGTTAAAGTCGGAACGTCTGTCTCTATATAGCCTAGACAAGCACTTTTAAATTCGAAATTTCTGTCTCTATATAGCCTAGTCAAGCACTGTTAAAGTCGGAACGTCTGTCTCTAAATAGCCTAGACAAGCACTGTTAAAGTCGGAATGTGTCTCTATATAGCCTAGAAAAGCACTAATAAAGTCGGAACGTGTATCTATATAGCCTAAACAAGCACTGTTAAAGTCAGAACGTCTGTCTCTTTATAGCCTAGATTAGCAATGTTAAATTCAGAACGTCTGTCTATTTATAGCCTAGACAAGCACTGTTAAAGTCGGAACGTCTGTCTATTTATAGCCTTGACAAGCAATGTTAAAGTCGGAACGTCTGTCTCTATATAGCCTAGACAAACATTGTTAAAGTCGGAACGTCTGTCTCTCAATAGCCTAGACAAGCACTGTTTAAGTCGGAATGTGTCTCTTTATAGCCTAGACAAGCACTATTACAGTCGAAAAGTGTCTCTATATAGCCTAGACAAGCACTATTAAAGTCGGAACGTGGGTCTATATAGCCTTAACAAGCACTATTTAAGTCAGAACGTCTGTCTCTATATAGCTTAGACAAACATTGTTAAAGTCGGAATGTCTGTCTCTATATAGCCTAGTCAAGCACTGTTAAAGTCGGAACGTGTCTTTTTATAGCCTAAACAAGCACTGTTAAAGTCGGAACGTGTGTCTATATAGCCTAGAAAACACTATTAAAGTCGGAACGTGTCTCTATATAGCCTAGACAAACACTATTAAAGTTAGAACGTCTGTCTCTTTATAGCCTAGACAAGCAATGTTAAAGTCGGAACGTCTGTCTCTTTATAGCCTAGACAAGCACTGTTAAAGTCGGAAAGTCTGTCTATATATAGCCTAGACAAGCACTGTTAAAGTTGGAACGTCTCTCTCTTTATAGCCTAGACAGGCAATGTTAAAGTCGGAACGTCTGTCTCTTTATAGCCTAGACAGGCAATGTTAAAGTCGGAACGTCTGTCTCTTTTTAGCCTAGACAAGCACTGTTAAAGTCGGAACGTGTCTCTATATAGCCTATGTAAAAACTTGCAGTAAAATGACAAGATTTGCCTACATGCCCTAAGTTTTTTAAAGCCATTAGCAGAAACACAGTATTTTTCTTTTCTTTGTTTTGTCTAAGTTATGTTTATGTCTTATGAATAATGTTTCAAAAGCGGCTTTCTTTTTCGTGTTTACTCCTTTATTTATCTTTTTTTATTAAGATGCAGTATGTCAACAAATTGATAAGTTGTGGCCATTTATCTTATATTATTAAGATACAGTATGTCAACAAAATGATAAGCTGTGGCCATTTATCTTATATTATTAAGATGCAGTATGTCAACAAAATGATAAGCTGTGGCCATTTATCTTATATTATTAAGATGCAGTATGTCAACAAAATTATAAGCTGTGGCCATTTATCTTATATTATTAAGATGCAGTATGTCAACAAATTGATAAGTTGTGGTCTCTTTAAGATTTTAATAGATAAAAATACTGTTGCCTCAACTCCAAATTATATGTTACAATTTCATGATTTTTATTGGATATAGATGGATCGGTTTTTTATCGTTTTGAAATAAATGATCGGAAACTGTTTTATTGATTTTTTTTTTTAATCATAACAATAACCAATAATTAGTACCTTAAATTGAAACGTTTCTGAAGTAGACATAAAAATATATTTCTGAAAAAACTGAAATACCAACTTCAAAGGCGAAATTTCAAAAACATATTTTTTGTCTCTAAATTATTTGATATTTCTATTACATCAAAGCAATACGAACGGTGAGTCAACACGACTTGTAATAACACACGCGCGACAAAGTAAATTGTACGATAGCATGACATGGGACATGCAAATGAGAAATCACGAAGGGAACGAGAAACCGTGAGATCGTATCAATAAATCAATTTTATGGATATTTCGTGAAAATCGATCTTTGAAATGTTTCACATATATTGGCACTGGGGCATGAGAAGAATTTAATATGCCATGGGTTCCTGTAAATCAATACGTGTACTCGTGATTGCCACGGTGATATTTTGGTTTTACGTGAAAAGAATGAAACACACAGAAATAGGCGTTCATTAAGTCCCTATGTATGTGTCGCCATCTGTAGACTTAAAAAATAATCGAGCAATGCAAAAGAACCATGTAGATCCAGACGAAACCTTAAAGTTTGTTACCAAAATGACATATTCGGTATATTAAAACTAGACAAAATCGAGCCAAATTGGCCACAATACGAAAGTGAATGTAGTAACGAAACCAAACAAAAAGTCGGAAATCAAAAGGAAATACGGGTAAATCGAAACTAGACAAAATCAATACAAACTGTCCAACGAAGTGATCTGTAGCAAAGAAGCATACATGTATATGTATATTTATTAACTAGTTTACTGTGAGATCAATATCAATACGCATGTGAAATATAGGACTGTCAATCTAGATGAACAGAGAACGCCCGTCTATTGTTTACGTACCGTTCGTGCTCTATAGTTCTTCTAGTGTATTGTATCTGATCTTATCCCTTGTAATTATAATTCTCCTCTAGGGAATAAGATTGGATAGAAAACAAGGAACCGAAATGGAAAATCTTAAATAAATGAAAAACTCAGCAATGAAAACAAAAAGAACTCTTTTGGTTGGAGATAATGTTGGTGTATAAGTCTTCGATCGGGTATTTGTAGTTTTAATGAAACAAGACAACCGTAGTGTACGGTGGACTCTATGTGAGGTAATCAGTGTAGTGTTTCTGGTGTGGAGATATGTTGTTTGTAAGCAGAGTTCTATTGAAAACACCAAGTTCATATCTTTGATTTTCTTTAATAAATTACAAAAATGGTACATTAGAAAAAACGACCAAGGCGCTTAAAGGCCGGCATCTGAAACTGGGTGGTTAATAATCATAAGCCCCTCCCGTATAGTTTCATTGGTAGAATTAAATCACATCTTACAGGCAAGGCGACGGCCGTCGGTGCTCTCGCTAATCCCCGATACCTGTGGCACACCTCGATAACTTTTTACCTGTATTTTACCTGTAATACTTTTACATGTGCAGTCGTAATGAGTAGAGTCCACAGACGGGTACTATTGTAGAGGTGGTTCTTTATCTTTAGCGACTGAAGCTGGGAGATTCATAAAATCAGCAACACCGTTGCCTGATAGGCCATGTAAATATTGTGAAAATTATTGTATACGTTAGAGGACGAGTTTCTTTTTTTCTGTCAGAGACGATATGATTTATATTTTGACCTAGATTCTTTTCATTTGTGTTTACCTAAGAAACATACCGTAGTCCATAAGAAACAGTCATTTTGATTGGCGGAAAAGATCTATTATGACCAAGCAAACTTAATCGGCAACACATTATCAAAGACCAGACATATATGTAATATATTATCTCTGACATTATGTAGAACGTTACTATACGAAGATTCGGTCAAAATGGATTAGTAAACCAACTGTAATAATTTGATATAGTACTGATGTATAATGATTAATATTAGATACTATGTCTTAAATTTGCGATGTGTTTTAAAGACCTCTGTTGTCACAATGCCACAAAAATCTAAATGAACGCAAATTCCGAAACGACAAAATAAATTTGTTTTCCCTTAGATAAGCATTTTCCGGCGCTCTGTCATCAAACTACTCAACGAGAAAGCGTTGATATTATAATGTATGCACGAAACTGTGGGCAATTTCAATTACAAGTGCATTATATTTGTTTCAACATATATGGAACACTTTTGTAGAAGTAATTTGAGACAAATAGTCACTTAAAAATACTGAATTGTGAAATAAATACGTCATGTTGAAAGAGCTATAGTTCATCGTCTCATATCCCATTGAAGGCATACTGCGGTGTGCATTGTAAACAACAATAGCATGTAAGAGTAAACAATGGTATCATCCGTGGTAGTGTTCAGTTCAATTTCAATATTTTATTATAAAAATCAATTTAACAGGAATTGGGCAGCAGGCAAGCCTATTTGAGCCCTCTCTTTGAACGGTTACAGATAACAAACATATACATATTAAATATAAAATGCCCACTCACTCACACAAAGATAAGTCAACGTATACTATTAATACATGTATGAGTATTAAAGTTAGCAGCTTTACTAAGTGTACACAAAATTTCACGAAATACAACGTATTTATTGTAACTGAAGACTATAATTAGTTAGGAACATGGCTTGAAACTAAAATTGAAGATATAAAGAAAGATAAACAATAAAAGAAGAACAAAAAGAGAGTAGACATGATAGAGAAGAAAAGAAGAGACAGTGGTAGTGTTTTTTTAATATTGGTAGAAAAGAGTAACTTTGACACATAAATGAACTCAAAGTCTAAAACCTACTTTGGACAGCCCTATAAAGTCGCCATCGCAAGCAGACACCGGCCGCGTCGCACCTAAGACGTTAAAATTAGGTCATCTTCGCGCTCCCAGCTAAGCGCTTAGAATTACTGGGTAGGAGGAGGGTTTGTTGGCTCAAATTCAGGATAGAGTGACCGAGTTAAGTAGCATGGCAAAGTGTTTGTGGTGTGACATTTCATTGAGACAGCACTATAAAATCGTCATCAGTGTGCACCTTCCCAAACAGACATCGTCCCGATAGATATGACCTAGACATCAATTATTTATTACTTTAAGCTACAAGCTTATCAGTATAAACAAAAATACACACAAGATATATAGATAAATGAAGTACATAGTTAAACATAAATAATAACAAAACAACTGAATGGTAAAACAATTCAGACAAGACAACATGGATTAGATTGTGCCACATCAATTAGACCGTGTTACAGTTATAAGATTGGATTAGTGTAATAAGAGTGTGCT
>JAUMGZ010230773.1:0-11050 GCA_032359645.1 Pododesmus macrochisma
TGATGATGATGATGATGATGATGATGATGATGATGATGATGATGATGATGATGATGATGATGATGATGATGATGATATTTCGTTTGGTTGAATTCATTGCATAAATTAACTTATTTTTTTTGCTTTTTGTTAACTATTTTAGAAGATAATATATCTAGCTCTCAGTATGTATAAGTATGTACACTTCCTGTTTCGCGGTGTAGGAGGCGTCACAACGGATATCTTATAACAAAATAATTGTGAATTGTCTGCAACACATATAGATATATAACAATTTCATTCATAATTTACTTTTTATTCTAAGATTATTTTGCATCGCGAATGATAATGTAGACCACATTGCATAATATCCTCTCCATTATAAACGGCTTGACAGATAAAAAACAATTATTATGTTATACAATCCTTTTGTGTGTGAGATATATGCACCGCTTCTGTCATTCATCATATTTGAATACTGTTTTAAGTCGAGTCATTGTATTTCATTCACGATTCGCGCTTTAATTAAACACACTGATCAGGAAATATTAAACTTGTGCATGCTGACTTCAGGCAATATGTGAACAGGTTTGGTACAAACAAGATAATTGTTTGTACTTTAGTTGAAGGACTTGCCTATACCCGCTACAGAGATCGAAAGCCGTGACGCTTCATTTCTCGTTTTGTACTTCGTGATTTTGACATTTTCTGCCTCTGAAGAAACTTGAAAGGAAAATTAAATAGATTATATTTAAACAATTCATTCAGATAAATCATACTGCAAGTTCGACCCAAAAATGCGTATAATACACGTACATGCGTACTTTAAAACATATCCGACCTTCTCGATCATATATGATTTACCAACAAAGATCTGGGAAATTGTCTCGACCCACAAGGTACGGAATTACCTTTTCTCGACCCATAAGGTACGGAATTACCTTTTCTCGACCCACAAGGTACGGAATTACCTTTTCTCGACCCATAAGGTACGGAATTACCTTTTTTCGACCCACAAGGTACGGCATTACCTTTTCTCGACCCACAAGGTACGGAATTACATTTTGTCGACCCACTAGGTACGGAATTACCTTTTCTCTTATTCTTGCTGTTCAGCTTGCCCTGCATAAATCACACAGTAATTCATTCATTTATTTAATCATTCGTGCCTTGTGGCAATCATTGGATTCGTTCATTTATTTTTTCAATCAATGCATTCCTTTGCTTTGTTTATTCATTTATCTATCAATCTATTCATTCGTTTGTTTATTCCGAATCACATACTAATTCGTCCATCGAAGGATAAGACGGTCTTCTTGTTATTCATTCATTATATTCTTCGTTCGTGCGTGCGTGCGAGCGAGCGTACGTACGTTCACCTAGTCGTTTAACACATTCAAGTAGAGTAAATATATATTTACTATCATCATTGAAATTCTGTCTTGGCTTTTATTCAATATTCCCTTCGGCAATTATCACTCATTCGCGTTAAAGTTAAAATAATATTTATTTTCAAATCTATTTGCGATCCGAGGTGTAGCATTTCAATAACATTGCGCAAGTCAACGACAATCTCAAACAAACGTTTCTTCATCTAATTCCCCTCGACTAGCCCTCGTCCTGACACAAACACACACAACACTGCTTCTCTGATAACAAACCACGTTAAAACTCCACGTAACAAAATAGCCCCATCCAAACCCATTCATAAAGACGTGTTCCTCGGTAGAAATTTCTCATTGAAAAATAACAATAGCTGTCGTGAAGGGGACAATAGCGTGTTATGAAGCCGAGGTCGATTTACTAAACTGTGTGCCGGAATGATGAACTGGGTGGGTTTTAATCGCTACAAGTGAAGATTTGGTGATATTTAATACTAATGATAGGGTGTACGATTGTTTAACATGATCACAAGTTACAGCGTGGTTACCCGACTGGAAAAATTCGTCTCACCAACAACACATCTTCTCCTCTAATGAATAGTCTCGAACTGTAATCTTGCTAAAGATTTATTATTTTCTTGTGGTTTTTTTTATTCTATTATCAGTGAGATGTTCAAATAATGACGTTTCAATGCTGTTTTGTTCCCTGTTGGTGGTTTAACTTTTTATATAAAAAAATGACAACATCGATTGAATTTCTAAGATAACATTGAAATTTACAACATCAAAATAGTGGTAAACGTGAATATTCTTTGACGAAATTGAAATTTAGTTGTGATTTGGTACGCGTCAAAACCTAAGACGTTAAAATTAGGCAATGTTCCCGCTTCCTGCTAAGCGCTCAGCCCTACTGGGTAGGATGAGGACTGGTTGGCTCAGTGTCAGGTTAATGAGACCGAGTGAGGTATCTTGCCAATCAGTGAGACAGCACTATAAAGTCGCCATAAGTGTGCACTGTCACAAGCAGATACTGTCTCGATATTACCTATACATGAGTTAAAGGGACATGAAACCCCAATAAAACAAACAAAGTATAGTAAAATCGAAAAACCAAGACGATATTCTAAAGTCGTAAGTCCGTGGACATTGGAAAACAAAGGGAAAACGTGGGACGCACACAGAAAAATGAACCAAATATACATTTATTAACTAAAAATGAAAACATCACAAAATTATCTAGAAGTGAAACCAGGTGCTCGCGATATGGTAAGCGTTTACTGCTACACATTCACAAAAAAACATTGTGGTGAAGTGTATATTATTCATTATTTACATTATCTATACATAGTGTGGTGGCTTTGTTACAGTTGATTATTTATGCCATCACAATGTCGTTATGTCGGGGTGGGTATCACGACAGTAGAAAATACGACAGTGCAACAAAACGAGTTTTACATGTCGCAGTGACATATCATAACGGTCGCAAGTTAGATCTGGTTTTAATTAATCAGATGGAGGGCGACAGTACGACGAAATAACGCGACAAGTCGACACAAAAAAAACAGGCGACAAAACGACAAAGTTAACTTCAGGACTGTCGTACTGTCGACCTGTTTTTGTGGCACGTTGTACTGCTATGAAGGCGATATAACGACAATATTATAAAACCAAACAACAATGGAACTGCTCGGCCTACACCTGACAAGCGCGAAAAAGACTTCTTGAGTAGTTACCGGTTTTTTGTCCAAGTTTTGTCGGATCTAGCCGAAGTGTTCGATTACGAGTTGATCGATTAATGCCGAATTGTTGCGATTTTGTCCGATTACGAGCGTGTCAGAAGTAGCCAAAGTAATGCGATTGTCTGATTCCGAACGTGTTAGAAATAGGCAAAGTAATGTGATTGTCTGATTCCGAACGTGTCGGAATTAGTCGAGATTTTGTGAATGACACGCTTCTCAACTTTCAATATAGAGACACGACACTCACTCAGAGTCAACCAGTGCGTGATCTATAATGTACTGTTGCTGTTTAGGTGACCACTTCAAGGGGTGGGATCAAGGATTTCAGTTTGGGGCACAACACAAAATCTGAACATATACACTCGCTTTACAGAAGAAATATATTGGATTTAAATAAATATGAGAGTTTAGGGGAGTCACATAGGGGTAACTTTCCAGACGATTGAACGGAATGTTAGATATGCTCTAGGTTTATTACTATTATTACCTCGTTTTGTCACTATTTGGGTCCTCGGTTGTCTCGTCGTGTATTTCAACATTCCGGCCCTTATGAATAAAGCAGTTTCTAAATAAACTATTAACGTCACACTTAATTTTAACATATTTAATTAACTTTATTATACCCTCTCTGGACAATGCATATTTCATCGAGCTAACATACATACAAACCTAAGGAATGGAATATAAAATAATAAAATAAAATACACTGCACAAAGATTGGTGTAGTCACCGGTGCTGTGTTTAATAAACATATCATTGAAGTTATGAACTACAGATCTTGAAGCAAACACATTAATATAGATCTATTATCAAGATACAGATAGATCTACTATTTATTAGCATGGCATCTACATTTTAGCCTTGAAGAAAAGTATGGGAATGAATGACATCATGGCGGGTGGCACACGTGAAGCCAATCTCCAAACAGAGGCTCTACTTTCGATTCTCAACCGGAAGGGAGCCTCTGTTTAGAGATTGACGTGAAGCGGGAAGCTCACAGCTTTGCTGACACCTGATTTAGCTTGTAATTTTAGATATAGCTCTAAGTTAGTTCATGGCGTTTCTTTTGTAGTGTGGTATTTGCGTTTGTTTGATTTTTATCTTGCACACTTGCATTTACTCTGATTTTCCCCATGTCAAGGGACTTACATGCGTTTTCTAAATAACGTCTTGGTACTGGCATATCAGATAAAATGGAATTTTTTTTTAATCAGAAGAACTTTCACCGTAAAGTTTACTCTGAAAAGTGTACTTATTTTCATACAATGTTCATTATATATATATTTTTACTTATGCAAATAAAATCATTTACATTTACTGTTAACATATATCATAAATCAAACCGAATTTCCATCCAGTTTCGCAATCCGTGAAAAATATAATAATACAAACTCAAAAAAAGAGATCCCGCAAACCGGAGTCGAACCAGTGACCTAAGGATTACAGTGTACAAGCCCCTACAGTCCTCCGCTCTACCAACTGAGCTATCGCGGGTCTGCTATCATCGATTTCCATATTGTATTTCAAATAATTTACATAAATTTTAATTTTTTCAAGAATATAAACAGTTTTATACTTGAATTTAAATGGTTTTACCCAAATATACTGTTCTTATGGGGCATATTTTTGTTATTTATATTTAGTGAGCTTTTAAGCATGCACTCTATCTCGTGCGTGGGTGGTGTGCTCTGATGTTGTGATGTTATATGGCGTAATGACTTTTTAGGTGATAGGAACGCACGAGTTATCTTTCTTGTAGGCACATGAAATAATGTTTACAGTCTCAATATTTAAACATAAATGGTTAAATAGTGTTTCTGCAGGTGATAAGTACGGTCCTATAGATTTTTTAAGTCAACATTAACCTTTGAAAAATATCTTTTGACCATAAACAATGTCAATGAGAGGCATAGTCTAACTAAACTAAGAACAGGCAGGAACTAAAATCATAAATTACACCTTGCAACAGGCAGGTATACCATTCCCAAAACCAAGCTTCTGATAGAATATGTAGTAATTGCAATTTGCAAGTTTGTAGAAGATGAATGACACTTTTTATTTGACTGTCCAAAGCAGAGTCTATCTATGCCTCTGATTCTACATTGAACAATAATATACGTTCATATAGTATAGTAAATTCTAATTTAATTAAGTTTATTTGGTTATTTATTATCTAATGGAAATGATCAAGTATATGTAGAAACCTGACAAAGTACGTGCTTGCATGTTTTATGCAAAAAAAAGTGTATTAGTATGATTATTTCTTTGTGGTTAACACATAATAGCAGTGATGTTAACTTCAGACAGGAACTTTCAATACCTTTAGTATTGAAATTTCCTGCTTCAGATAACTGATTATTTACATTTTTTTCTATCTAATTATAACTTTGATAACTGTTTCACCAAATAAAAATAATTATTATTAGTGATCTAGTCATGAACTAGTACGTTGGGCCTCAGGGTCTTGGTGAATAGTACCACTTGTACTCTTTCTAATGTCTAATTATACATGTATATGATATTTTATATATTTGACGGTGCTATTGTGCTAAAGATGTCATTTTAAACTGTTTATCTGTATGGGTTGAACACTACAATTTTTGCCCGACACTAAATTTAGGTTGTTCTATTTTCGTTCGTTATTTAGCCTAACTCTTTACTACTATAATTATGTTGTATCTTTGTTGTGTATCTTTCTTGGTTATACATGTATGGTCCTTTGTGAGCTTTCTGACAATAACAAATTTCAATTTGTTTGGATACCATTTCATGCATGGTCAACCAGTTGTGCGAGCTCAGATGAGGGTAGAACTGGGTGAGGGGAGAAGGTAGAATTAAGGGGAAAAGGGCGGGGGAAATGAGAAAAGTTGCGGGAGAAAAGAAAAGGTGTCGGAGAAAGAGGGAAGTAAGGAGACAAAAATCTAAAGATATTTTTCATAAAAGGACAAATAAACGTAAGGAAGAGTACATACACAGCAGTAAGTTCGTTACAAACTGATATCTTATCAGTTAGTTAATAAGTGATTGCTTGCACCAGAAGAAACAGTTGTTTTGTCGTATAAGCCTTGGCATTTAAGGTAATCCACGGGTCAGCATGCAACATATGAAAACTTTAGTTGGAATTATGTGCAAGATTTGTCTCCATAATATTTTTGAAGTTCTTCGCCTATTACTTCCCTTGAAGACTCTTTAAAAAAAATGCTATCATTAAAAGTTGACTTTTATAACCATCTAGTGTAATTTGTTTAAAATACTTAAAATGTATACAGATGTTTTTGATACACAATATTATGGACAATTATGAAATTATAATGTAGATATTACAAGAAGAAGAAATGAAATTATTATTTTTAAATAAGGTAATAAATGTTAATCTCTAAAGATACACAAGGGAGAGCATTTTAAATTTCAAAACAAAAAGGAGGGAATTAATTTCAACCACTGACTGTAACATCACTGGGGTTTTTTCAAAGAAAAAAATACATGCAAGAAAGATTCAAAGGTGAAGAGGGTAAGGGAAAAGAGGACAGGATGGGAGAAACGAGAACCCCCCTCCTCCTCCGCTCAGATCAATCACAATAATATTGTCATATTGATAGATGGTGCCTAAACATATTTCTGATTGGAAAGAAGAAGCTAAAAATATACTTCTAATTCACAGTTTGCTTCCATCAGAGACATAGCAAGATTCTTTCTATGTTTCTGTCTGGAAGGAATACGTTTCTGCTTCCATCATTTCTTCAAATTACTATGTTTGTTTTAGCCTCTCGTCTCTCCTCCTAAACTTGCAGACCTCTATAGATGGTTTTCAAATTATGTAAATTACTGAAATCTATGTTGAACTGTTACTCTACTCTGTGATATTGCATCTATTGTTATATGCCTATTTTACCTGAATAAATATTATTATCATTATTATAACATGTAAAATAGGCAATCTGATTTAATTGCCTATCGCTAATACAGGTAACGTGCGACGGATAATTAGTTTTAAATTGAGTTTCCCGCCAAAATAACTTCAGAAAACTAGGAAGTCGTATTACCAGCGCGTATGCAACGTGGAGTCCATCTTGGATTTTCAGATTTGTCAACAAAGTTCCCATTTGAGATAATCCGAGTGAAATTGACAGAAACTGGTAAAACAAAGACCTTGATATTCACATACTATGTATAATGATTTAATCTTATTCCACTAATAGTCTTGTGTTCCAAAAATTCAACTCAAAATACCAAGAACAAGAGTCAAATTTCGAAACGCAAAAGGTCTGTCCCAGTCAAGACTTCACTTTCAATTTTGCAAACGTTTACAGTAATGTAATGACACTGTGTTACAAACCCAACCTGTCTACACAGTGAAACTCACCGAGTACTTAACCATTGACAGTTCGTGAGTTCCTCTCGTGTATGCTATACAAACACTGCTTGTACGAAATATACTTGGTAAAGTCAGACTGACTGTCAGTGTCAGTGTCAGTGCAGCCTATCTGCAAAACATGAGTCAACATATTTGATCACTTTCCCACAGCCCCTGTGTATACCACCATAGGATGTTTGTGATAAATTGTTGACCCTGAACCAGCATGTTGGCTCAGAGCTGGACCAGTGCTCGAACACCCAGCTGGTTCTCACTGTTGTAGCCAACACATACTTTTTGTATGACAGCAAGACCTTCCCTTTGACCTCATATAAAAATAGACTCCTCCCATCTCCAATTTTGGAAATTATAGTAGACTTTTCTGTTTTTTTAGATGTTTGGGTCTGTCTTTTAATTAAAAGCTGGTGTTCGAGGACTAGTCTGCCTATTGCAACTGTTAAAAATAAGTGAAAAACCTTACGTGATACAGAGCTTCTGCCAGGAATAGCTATCCAAACATGTCTCTGAGATTATCATAAAGATGCCTCTCAAATATTATGGAAAAAAATTCTTATAGTTGCAATTGGCTACCAATGTTTTGCACAAGTTAAATTTTATGGTAAAAGTGTTCGAGAACTGGTCCGGTCAGTCTAGTGCACTCGCCTCTTGATCAGGTCAAACATATGATGTGAAAAATTGGTAATCTTCAGACTCCATGCTAAGTGCTCAGCATTCCTTGGTATATAGGAGGAATACTGATTGGCTTGTTGTCCTGATAATGTGACCTCATTCAGGAAAACTCTTGCCAACAATGGTACATACGTACACTTTCGTTGTGCTGTTTTAACTTGATTCCATGTAGAATTTCTAATGTTTCTTGATTGGAATGTGTATTTACTTGTTCTGATTTTCTTTTACAATAACAGAGAAAGAATTCAGTATGTGAGTAATTAGGAGGACTAAATACCAAAAAAACATAAATTAAAGAAACCGAAGTTGCTCTACAAGGTAAGGCTTAAATTAAAATACTTACCTCCAAAAATTTGGTCTACTAGCTAGCTATAGCAATATCCACTAAAAATATTGAGGCAGGTAGCAAGGGTTTGCAGAAACACAAGTAATTTTATGAACATGTATTTTGCTGAGAATGTTAACAACTTGACATGTTCAACAGACTCAAGTCTCCATTCCTGTATGTACGTGGTTAAATAAGTTATCAACAAATCTGTAGCCCGTCAATAAGCTCTCCTTACTAAACTCAGAACAGCAACTTAACTTTATTCGATTACCCCAAGTCTGTATGACTTGCACATTGGTTTTACTAAGGCTTTTAGCTAAACATTACATGCATATGGTATAAATACATATAGGTATTGAATTGTCCTTTGAAGATGGCCTTGTGATGCCATTTATTTCTTTATAAGAAGTCAATATTCATAAAACATGTTATATACTAAGAAAATTAATTGTTAGGTTCGAATTCTCGCCATCCCATTCCATTCCCCAGTACACTACATTTTTGTATATCATGTATATTTTATATTTATATTATATTCACACACAGCTAGATGGGAGCTAACAGCAGTAGTATCGGGGAGCTCTCCAACAACGAATATTTACTGAAGTTAGCAGGAGCGGACGGCATCAACCCGATAGACCCGTTCTGGAACCAGTTACTGTCATACTCATTCCTTATCCCCATAAACAGGTAACACGACAAACTCGTAGAGATGACATGTTCCTTATTGTTATGGCCTTGACACGTTTAATAATGTTTGGCCATTCAAGGCTTTATTTGTTAGTTTATGGGATTTATATAGAGATCAGTATCTGTTTATAACAGCCAACTCAGCCTTATAGTGCTGTCTTTATGGAATATCATACCACAGGAACATTTGCACAATATTGTACACAGCTACATTATTCTATCACTGAGCAGACCAGTTCATTTACTATCCTTAGGACAATACGTGTCCATTGAGTAAGATAGACACAAGATTAGGCCAAAATAAAATAGTTTCTTCATGTTAACAACTGCAATAATATTGGGCCAGTACTATTTTATGTCATATTCATGTCTAAGTTAGTATGATTTAGTGCTAAAATTATATATGTCTACATGTGACAATATGGTATCAAACAATAATTATTGAAAAAGGAAAAAGATAATTTTGGTTATAATTAATTTATTGAAGTTTTAATAAAAAATGATAAAATCTGTCATCATTTAAACTTTGTTTAGATTTACCATTGACTGCTGTCAGTAAATAATGAAAATATAACTGCCTCACAATATCTTGTGATTTCCAAACCAGTAGGCAAAAATGATTTAAATATTTGGTTTGGGCCCTCCCTCATCTATTTTAAAGCATTAAAGGCTCTCATCACTCTGTTTTGTTGGCAATTCATTCATTCCTGTTGCAATGTATGTATTTTAGTATCTTGATTTGGTATATATTCCTTACAAGTATTATTTTATACTGCATGACAGACTAGAAATATACAATTAAAGTGAAAGTTTATCCCAGATACACCATAGTTTGAAAGTTTAGCCTTCAAAACATTTATTATCTTCAATAAAATGACAAAATGTCTCCCTTCTTCATCTAAATTAACAAAAAGTGGCCCTAGAACTAAAAAATTATTTTTGCATAGCCTTATGTAAAATGTCTGTTTTAACCTCTTTTTTTACTTTTGACAGCACTGATGCAAAGTTACTTGAAGAATCTACATCTAATATCTGCAAGTCTCTCGCCATTCACAATGCAAAGTCTGGAAACTTTGGTGCCCTCATCCGTAACTTTCTCGTCAGAGCCACAGAACTCAAAGCCTCAGCCCAGTGTGAAGAGTAAGTATAGTAAAACCTTGCTATAAAGACCACTCGGGGGACTGGGTGGAAGTGGTCTTCATAGAGAGGTGGTCGTTAGGTGAGAATTTACTGTATACTACTTTTTCACATCATTTGTTTGTTACGACACTACATATTTCCACTGTACTATGGTGTGTTGATAATGTGAGAAAGCAGTTTTTCGCACTCGATTTGATTAATTGTGGTATAAAATAACACATTAATGATTATTTTAATTTTTCTATATCAGCCTTGATATATAGGAAAATAGAAAAATCATCTTGTTTGTTATTTACAATAACTAATCAAATCCCATGTTAGAACCTCTATATAAAGTTACAAGCATGCAATATGCAGTTCATCAGTTGTTTTAAGTTAGTATAAAATCTTTAGGACATAAACTCAAAAATCCAGATTAGGTACAGCTTTGGGAGACATGCCAATTCATCTTTTCTTGATGTGAATATTTCATTTTTTCAGCAACATTTTTACCAGGCAGACGTACAACGCTTTGTTCATCATACGTAGTTTATGTAAATATTTCGTTGTTTTTCTGCAACATTTTTAACTGGTAGACATACAATGCTTTGTTCATCATTCGTAGTTTATGTAAATATTTTGTTTGTTTTTCCCCAACATTTTTACCTGGCAGGCGTAAAACACTTTGTTCATCATACGTAGTTTATGTAAATATTTTATTGTTTTTCTGCAACATTTTTACCTGGTAGACATACAACTCTTTGTTCAG
>JAUMGZ010230784.1:0-11049 GCA_032359645.1 Pododesmus macrochisma
CCTCTACGGTCTATGACAAATTCGTGACTGGTAATGTTGTACAGTTCTCGAACAATAGACGAAGTCTAGCTCGATCATGTACATTTGGTTACTTGAAGAATTAACTACAGAATTTTATTCATTATTTAACATAACCACTGAAGTCTAAAAAGGTTCGATTGGGAGACAACACTATTATAGTACGTGATAGTAGCCGATATTTCCTGACCTTTCGAAATGTCCAATGCGAATTGTAGTTCTGTTCGAATCGCTCTCATATTGTCATTTCTTCACGTCCTGGTGTCTTCCCTATACGTACTTCGCCGAAACTCCACGTTTGATTGTACCATGACTTCGGTGACTGCATTTGACGCTTTTAATGTTCAACTTGACATTTCATAAAAACATTTTTCGATTGAAGATCTTTTCATTGAATTTGTTAATTCTTACCTCCGATTGGTGTGTACTACCTACTTTTACAATCTCAAAATCAATACATAACCATTAAATAAAGTTAAGGGTGTTTTTGAAGCGGACTTCTCCCGAGATTTTTCTTTCCCTGTCTCATTGTGGCTTTGCAAACATAAATTTGTGTTCATGCTAGTAATTTTAAATTCATTTCCTCTTATGTGCTTGCCAGTTTAAGGCATGGCTAGACCAGGCATATCGGTTAGTCTTCACTCACAGGGTTTGTTGGGTTTTGTCATTAAGCAGCTCGAGTAAGTTTGAAAGTATATTCTAGTGTTGATATTTGATGTTGCGATTGTTTGTTTGTCGTTGCTTATTCATTATGTATATATACAATCATAATGATCCAATTTCATCTAGAATTCAAAGATTCTGCAATAGGAGAATTCTTAATACAATCTAACTTGTACGAATGTATACGCCTAACAAGTACCCTGATAAAATAAACACGATTGAATTCGTCTCAACAAAATCCAATTAAGACAGGAGATGTATCCCCTAAGTATCGTCCAGAATAACACGGTAACAACTTGACAGTGACAGGAATAAACAAAGACAAGTAATGAATCAGTTTACACTATCTTCGTTAATACAATGGGACACATCCATACACGAAGATTGGTCATCGACGCTAGACTCTTCCACAAGAATGTGAACAATATGGGAGTAATTATCGACTGTCTGGTATGGCGAGGTGTGATTAATCTATTCCTCTTGTATTTCACGCAATGTCATGTTTCTGCTATCACTAGTATTCTCTACTTCATTGTTTTGCTGTCGTCATATTTAGGATATTTATTAAGCTGAAGAAGTGACACCGTGTGTCCAAAAGTGGGCGTAGAAGTGGTCTAGTAGACAGGTTTGTTGATGCAATCAATGTTTTAGGAATGGCAAAATATTGCCCTAAAACTTATTTAATATGAATAGATAGTATTGTTATTCCTCATTCATAGTTCAGGGTTATTCATATTTAGGGTTGGCGTATATCGAATTGACATGGAAACATCCCTGTGAGTGATACATGTGAAGCAAGAAACGCTTACTCCTTCGTACCCCTTGTTTCGCTTCTTCTTTTTAAATAGAATTTGTTGATTATTCCTTACAAATATATAATTGTATGTTTGTTATTGGTTCTATTAGTTTTCCTCTTTTTGTCCAAGTAAAATCTTAACATCTTATAATATCTTACCTTTTATCCGAGTAAAATCTTAATTCCTTACAAATATATAATTGTATGTTTGTTATTGGTTCTATTAGTTTTCCTCTTATTCGTCCATGTCAATAAACGTATGTCTTTTGAATATCGTCTTGAAATCTGTGTTTGCTACTTAAAATATAGTAATATTAACCCTCCGTCAGCTGTTTTAGTCGTTGTGCTGTTCAATACTCAGAGTTATAATCAATCTACATCCATTATGATATGTTTATGCGACAGATAAAAGTCTGAAAAGCAACACGTAGGGAAATGTTCCTAATTACACAACTCGTTCATCAAGCTAAACCATGTCTTTGAATAAAGTGTCGAAACCGTTCCTATATTTATATTCCAAGTAAACATTTATCTATGTCATGGCAATCCTGAATATCTTTGAGCATCCATTCATTTTGACTATGCAAATTATAATGTTCAAAGCATTTTTATATTTGTTTATTTGCAATACGGCCTCATAGAATACAAGAAAGAACGAAACTTTACAAAACAGCGACGATATTTAAATTTAGTGTTAATCATCAGCATCTATATTTTCTGTTGGACTGACTTAATTGTTTCTAAAAAAAACCTTATAATATAATTATGAACGACATATACATATTCCAAGAAAACTTGGTAAACATCATGCGTATTATGGAAGAAAGCGATGTATATTACATTCAAAAATAGATTGATTTTGAATTGCTTTAGCAAAACACATTTTCAGTAAATGGAAATGTTTGAAGAAAAACAAAGATTGAAATGTAACCCAAACTCGACTGCCGCACGATCTGTAGACTTGTCACCTGTTCCTGCCAATAAACTCTTCACCGAGCGCGCTAAACGTCACGTGTAACACAAACCTAACCGTTTCCGCAGTAATTTAAGAGAATGGTTGACACTAATTCTAACAGAAGATCGAATTTCCGATATTTACGTCCTTGTAATGCTCCAATTTCAAAGAGCAGTTTTGATTTTATCGCCCCAAATAGGTTTTTACCGCATAAAACACCATTCATCCGATGTTGATCTGAAATTTATTTAGTGTTGTTACACAATTCAGAAAAATAATAGGCAATAACCAGGATGTATGCAGATAGGACAACATAATACACAGACGTCAGTCTCACATTCTACGATCCTTTATTGTATGCAAGTACAATATTGTGGAATTAAAGAGTTCCACAGCCGAATGCCTAAGTCATGGTGTCACGTTTTGGCCATCACGTTGAGCTACGTTTGGAAACGCGGTAGAATGTGGCTACAATGTGAGCAAACGTTGAACAACGAGGCACAACGTGGCGACAGCGAGATAAGACCGCGCCTGCAGCGAGGCATAAAATTTGTAAATCGTGGAGTCATAAACGGGGCACAACGGCGCAGCAAAGACGTTCATTTACCGCTTGCACATAATGTGCGAAAACATCTTTAGTATTCATATGAGTTGCATAAATAACAGCACATTATTTTGCATAACTACTGTGTTGCTGTGTGTGTTTGTTTAAGGAGGCCGAATATTGTTCGAGTTTTTGTTCATTGTGCAGTTCACTGTGCAGCACTTATTGTCACGATGGAACTAAAATTTGATAGAATAATTTGAGTTCGGGACGATTCTTAACATTGAATGTGAGATCGATCATAAGGCTTCATGTGTTTTTAGCTCAAATATTTACCTTTAAATTGGTCCCTAATTACTATTTGCCTGGTAAATAACCCTAGTTTAGTTGCTAATAAAAAAGATAGTTTAATGCATAATTTACAAAAATGGTAAAAAGTCCTATTGCAAAGTTGTTTTTTTTATATTGGTATAAGTGTTTAAAATTACATACACAAAAACAAAGAGTAATTTGCTTGGTTTGTAATTTATTTTCAAAATGATTATTTTTATTAAGTATGAAAAGTAAGTTACTTTTCGATAATTAAACCTGAATCTCTTTTATCTTCACAAAGTTGCCAAGTTTCAAAAATAACCAAACATTTATAATTCGGGGCGAATTATAAGAGATTGACAGGCATAATGATTCAACTTTCGTACCAAAAACATTCCCAAGTCGTCTTCACGTAGGTATTGCTTGGGACAGATATTTAGACAGTGTTGTTGTTTTTTGAGGAATTTGAGGAACCAAGACGAAATTCTAAAGCCGGAAGTCCATAGACATGGACAAACAACAGTAAAACGTTTGACTCACACTGACAATATTACCCAATATACATTCATAAACTAAAAAGGGGAAACATCACGAACTTCCCCTTAAAAAAGTCAAGAAGTGAATCCAGGTGCTCACGATATGGTTAGCGTTTCCTGCTACATATGTGTCACCCGCCTCGATGCTAACGTGTCATTCCGGTGTATAATGTATATCAGACTTTATTTTGAAACAGTCTCCATGTTTCACCAGTCCTGGTAACATGCCATTGTTATTTACCTAAATAAAGATAATGTATCCATTGACATTGTCTGTTAACGAAATAAAGTTTTTTAATGTAATTAAATTAAATTCGGCCTCCTGACATGTGTTCAGTTTAACTTCAACCTTGTGTAGCACCGTGTGTGACAGAGGGTTAACGCCCCAGTCATACTGTCATGTATTGAGGGCTGGGCATTACGATGTTTTAAACGTAGTAAAACGTAGCATATACGGCTAAATACGTCATGATGATAAAACCCAAATAGCCCAACAAACGGGGTAACACATTGGCAATACGTACGGCGAGGAAACGTAGTAATACATGTACCTAGCACGCAATACCTGACAGTGTGACTTAGGCTGACACAAGAACGTAGTAATACCTAGCCCGCAATACATGACAGTGTGACTTAGGCTGACACAAGAACGTAGTAAATACTAAAAAACAGAGACGATATTCTAAAGCCGCAAGTCCATGGACATGGGCAAACAAAAGGAAAACGTTGGACGCACACTGGAAAAATAACAAAATATACTTTAATAAACTAAAAAAGGGAAACATCACGAACTTCTAAAAAAAAAAACTAGAAGCGAAACCAAATGCTCGCAATATGGTAAGCGTTTCCTGCTACACATGTCACCAGCGGTGCGTTCGTGTCATTACAGTGTATGACAACCCTTAAACAAAACAACAAAGGGAGGCGACCATGATAAAACTACACCTCTTATACAACTCTAAGCAGTTTTGACATTCAATGAGGATAAACGTGTAAACGTGACGTACATTTCTTTTCCTGACCCTAATATATCAACCTGCTTAGTAACCTAGTCAACGTTTCACCCGACACGGTTAAAAACGTGGCTACAACGTGAGCAAACGTGGCACAACGAGGTACCACGTGACACAACATGGCGACAGCGAGGATACAGCGTGGGCCAGCGAGGATTGGGTTCAGAAACGGCGCACAACGGCGCGGCCAAAACGTGACTCAAAAACCAGCATACAATTGTTATGTTTCAAGGGCAGATGAACAGCTTTGTGGAGATTTAATGATATATAACACGTATTAATATTAAAGTATTATTAAATCGGCGTTGTAGCCTTGAGCCAATACAGCTAACCTCGACCCAATACGACTGTACTTGGATATAATACAGGACCAATATGAAAACACCCATTTTATGACACCTTTAATAACCAATGACTTAAAATAACCACCACATAAAAAACATTATAAATATTGCGTAATTTCAGCTCGTCTTATACGGGATTAACGGGACTTTATCTTCCGGTTAGAAAAAGAAGCATTAAAGTTTACACTTTATTTATTTTACAACTATTGAAAAACAAGTTATTACAACTTTTGTCGAAATCTCTCTCATTGGCACGGATGGTAGCGCGGGTGGATTCTTTCTGTGGAAAGAAACCGGAGTGCCCGGAGGAAACCCATGTATTCAGGTTGGCGATCCCGTAACATCCCACTTACGTCACCGCGTATCGAACCTGGGCCGCATTAGTGAGAAGCGAGCATCAGAAGTCGGTGTGTTTGATTTTATTATTCAAAAAAAAAACTTTCCTTATTTTTAACGTATTTTATTCGATGATCATTCATAGCGTCTTTTTGTATTTTGTGTTTAGAATACTTTTTAAAACTATTATGTTCGTCTTCTTGGTTGAACATCACAGATATGAACAAAAAGAAAATTTAACATACGTACCATACAAATAAATATGTTTTTATATATCTGTCTTTTACATATTTGAACATATTCTATATTGACGGTAATATATGCTGCTTTTCATAAATGCTTACTTATAGGGCAATAGTTATTGTCTATTTATTGCATATTGTATTTTTAAAATCATGTTAATGATATATATTTTTTCGAGATTCATAAATCATGCTGATAATTACGTTTTTCACGTCTTCTGTGTCTGTATTTAATTGTGCGATTTGTTAGATATTGGTTATTTAGCGAGGGTTGTTGGCATGCATTAGTACGAATTGTTAGGTATGCGTCATATTTAAAGGTGGAATTTCTAAAAAATATATAAATAAATAAATAAATAAATACCAGTTCAAATCACAGGTTTGACACACCACGTATAAACATAATATGTATTTTTATTGTAGAAAAAGTGTGTCCATTACATATTTATTTTTTTTAAGCTTTTATTTTACATTTTCAAAAAAGAATCCAGACTGACAAATAACAAAATATTAAAGCGAACGAGAAACAAAATCTACAACTATAAGCGATGAAACCCAAAACCTTAATTCAGAAAAAGAATATCCCTACCCCATTCCGAGTAAGAACAAAGCAAACAAAGTAATTTCATTTCTTGTTTTACAATACATATATTAGAAAATAGCGCAATGTAAAAACAAATACAAAACATCTGTTAACGAGAGTGATTGAGTAAGTTCTACTTATCCCGGCGTAATGTGATTTTTATATGTATTTTGTCTGCCGCCACCTACCCTCTATTAGTGATTTATGTCACTTCAGATTTACAGCCGACATTAATATTGTCTCCTTAGTGTACGGGGCATAAGCATTAATGAGTAAATTTCACGTGTGACGGCACGTCCATGTGATCATTAGGAAATAAAGCGGGCACGAAGCCTCAGGTCATGTTATATTAGATATTTAATTAGGAAGCTGCGCGTTGATGACATCTTAGAACCCGAGTGTGTTAAAGCCCAGAGGGAGGTGACAAAAGACGTTAGCATCTTTTAGGATTACATGTGTATGATGAATCACATTACTTCAAAGAAAACTGCTACCATAAATCTGTTAAAACTTACAAATCCGTTATATATGATGTATAAGGATATTAACAGAATATATGAATTGTATGATATAGGATATCAAGATAGAATCAACGAGATTGATACGCGAAGGCAACAGTCTAAGTTTTCATAAAAAGTAGCATAACTCAAAGGTTCGATTAACCTTTCGTATGATTGATAAATACTGTAACTATATTTTGATAAATGTATTTTATGTTTTGCAATTAATAAAATCATAATGAAGAAGGTGCTTATTTATTAATTATTGTAATGATGAAATTAAGAAATTCTGTTATTTAAAAAGTAATTTAAAAAAAATATAATTACACAATAACCCTACCCACCAAAACAAAAGTGTTGTTAATAGTCAATCGTTCGATCTTGTGTTACAAAAATGTATGCATATTAATTAACTATATGTTTCGCTTCTATTACATGTTTCCTTTTAATTCAATAGGTGTATCTGTTCGTTTCAACTGTGTGCGTCCTTCGGTTTTCTTTGGTTTGCCCAAGTAAACCGACTCGTAGCTATTGAATAACAGTTGTAATTTTGTTTTTATACTACTTTATTTGTAGTAAATCCAGATTTGTCTGTGTGGCCGCCAAATATAGTGTTTACACAATAGTCATGAAGCATACAAAACTGTACTTCGTGAAAATAAAAGCGGAGTAACTACATCTCAATGTTCAAGACCCGGCCATACGGCACTACGATAATCTTAGAAAAGAAATATATGTTTGCCGTGTCAAATGATGCAATGTTTGAAAATCTTGTGATTAATATTGTAAAACCTGTGTTTTACTTTTTGAATATAGATTACAAGTTTTAAAATATAAATCACAAGATTAAGAATCTGTTCACAAATGGTACATTGTGCGTCACAAGAATTTCAAACAATGCAAAGTTTGACACCTTATTAAAGGTGTAAATAATGACCTACATCAGAATATGTGTACTAGAATTAATCCATCCACTTCATATATATCGGTTGAAGATCACAAAAGGAGATATTTGAAAATTGCAAATAAAAGTAGTACTTGGCCGTTGGAACTAAATCCCTTCTTACAATGTCGAACTTTTTAAAAGTTTGATTGCGATATTATTTAAGTACACGCAGTATGATCATTTAGATATAATATTTACACCACCACATGAAAGCGCAATGATGTTGAATGAATTTCCTCTCGATTCATTTATTCCTTATACTGTTACTTAAATATTTGTCTGTACTTAAGATTTCTGGTCTCGTGTGGACGTGGGAGGTACGA
The DNA here is from genome assembly GCA_032359645.1 of Pododesmus macrochisma. NCBI lineage: Eukaryota > Metazoa > Mollusca > Bivalvia > Pectinida > Anomiidae > Pododesmus > Pododesmus macrochisma. Next base: position 8,112 of record JAUMGZ010230784.1, read on the forward strand.
GGCCTCATAAACTGGTTAATCCACACCGCCCGGTTCCGTGCTTGATGACTGTCTTAAGTCGTCGGTTGACGTTATTTCTTTTATGCTTCTGCTGATTTGTGTGATGCGACTGTTGTTGGTTCGTGAAGGTTTTTCTTTCTGGTGATTCTACGTATCCGGTTTTACATTGGAGAGCATATTAAATTACATATTAAAATATAAATACGAAATCTCAGATGTTATTTAAAGTGTCAAAAATTCAATACAAGAATGCTGTTTTTTTTTCTTGACTGCAATTGTTTAAAATTCAATTCAATTCAAGATTTTTCTTTTTCTTTTTTCTTTTTATTTTCGCTAAAAATTGTTTAAATGTCATAGACATCGTTGCCACTACCATTTTGAATTCATTGACATTATGCAAAATTCAAATATAATCTTAATGTTTTCCCTTCATCTACATTTCTATTCACTCTAAACTGAAAAAACCGCTTTACGTGCATGTCGCCTCTCAAAATCTGAACGTGCTAATGAATACAATTAAGAATATTAAAGCTACAAAATGATTTAAATTACTAAGAATATTGGCACTTGACAGCAAGATTCTACTTTATCAGGTTTCCTACAAAAGTTGTGCATGTCATAATGAAGCTGATGATCTTCCAGGATCATTGAACGCGCTGGTGCACGTATTGATTCCTGGATGTTATTACGCAACACATGGGAACCCTAGCTTAACCCTATGTAAATCACAACTTGTTAAGGAAATTTGATTTCAGGAGAAACACTTTTTTTATTCTTCAGTGTTCATTGATTGAGATGGGGATTTCAATGCGTTCACTTGAAGGTAATGATGTTGCTGAAACAAGATGTATCCAATCAATGAACGGTACTATCCCCAAGCCAAGTATAACACGATCAGGAAAGCGTAATTAGACCAATCAGTGTTACGAGTTAAAAAAAAGAGTTAAATCTAAATCGATTGAAGACAGTGTTGCGAATTTTAATATTAATTAAAACCAATATTTATTTGTTAAGTTCTCTTTCATTCATATGTCGAGTTTAATTCTTAAATGCCGGTTTAAGTTTGCGAAGTTCATTATTATGGCGACTCTTTCATGGCGCTATTGTCTGTCTCTCAATATCCTTTGTTCTGTTGGATTCATTTCTTATTTTGTCTCGATGCTTTCGGTGCTTCAGCTTTTAAATAATTTTTAGTTTGAGTGTGTATATAATATATTTTCACGAAGTGTAGTAACGAATATATGGCTTAAATAATGTTGACGCGAGACATGTATCTATGTTACTTCAGAGGGGACGCTAAGCTTGCGGTCCCGTGTACAGGGATTTGTAACCCCCTGGAACGATAAAGATCCCCATGTAAAATTCGATAGAAGAGTAGGGGGAAAACGCCGTTGCATGGGCTCATCCTTCTTTCCGAGCTGTCTCTATTCCTTTTGTTTCCCGTTCCTATCGCCGCTTTTCTTCCTGTCCTATCTTTTGGTTGTTCTATTTTTACCTTTTGTCACAATATCGGTGAAAGATTCTGACATTAAGCCCAAAATAAACAATAAACAAAACAGTCATTTCTTAAAGCAAGAAATTAAACAATTTAAAAACGGATTTGGAAAGAAAATTTATATTGCAAGCACAAACTTTTATTTCGAGTTTTATTGCAAAGGTTACAAATATTTTCAATTTTGGTTAAGTTTTAATATGCATTTTATATAAATATTTTCTAAAAACTGCTAATTCAGGATTCCGGAAACGCAATGACACATATCGACATATCACGTCATGAGACGGTCCAATAAAGTGACCAGTAGTGCGCACCGTCTTGATATGACCTAATTGTACATGAGTTGAAAAGGACGCTAAAAACTACTCCCCTGTGCTTGACACCTTTTCGTGGTAGAAACGTTTCAGTTTCTCGATGAACTTGAGAACTATGCTTGCGGGAACTTTAGTTCCTGATAGGGTCACCTAAGTCAGGCAGGTTTAATGGTAGATGTCAGACAAAGATCCGCACGTCTTTCGGTGGGAACGATTAGTTTGCTGCCCCGTGTACAGGAATTTTAAACCCCCAGACACGATAGAGATCCCCATCTGAAGTTCGATAAGAGAGTAGAGGGAAAAGCCGTTGCGTGGGCTCATCCTTCGTTCCGAACTGTATCCCTATGCTTTGATTCCCCGTTCATCTCACAGCTCCTATTCCTGTCCTGCTCCTTAGGTTTAGAGTCATGCTATCGGTGAACTATTCTGGAAGTGACGCTATGCCCTAATTAAACAAACAAGAAACGCTAAACGCTTCTAAATCAAAACACGGCTTTTGCTCATTCGTTTTCAGTCCAACTTGTCTTAAAAAAATTCAACATTTTGAAGACATATACCTAATCTGCATTCATAAATGAAATTTGACTTTATGAATATAAATAGATTTAATCTTTTTTTTATTGTTTAGTTTAACCCACTTCAAGATATATTGTATTCTTAAAATTAATATATATACTACCTCATTTTGTCCTCTTTTTCCAAAGTCCACTGTGTTCGTCCGAAACGGCTTTTCAGAGAAATGCGATAAAAGTTCATATTTTGCATGCGTACACACTTGAATTGTACAATCATAGAGTCATTTTCATTGTGTTGCTGAGATGTGTTTTTGTTATTAACATTGAGATCTCCTATCCTACGTCCTCTTGCTATCCTTGTCTTTTTTGATCTGTATCTCGCCTATTCTAAACTAACTTTCCACTTAGAGTCCATTTAAGGTGGTCATGGCCGAGGTCGTCTTGCTTAATTGATATGTTTAAATATTTTTATTGCAGATATCTAGTCTCAAATAGTTGATATACAGGGTGATCCATTATATGTGATACTATTTCGATTTGCTCTAAAATCCTTATTTTTAATGATATACTATCAAACTATATATCATTTTAATCTCTGGATTCAATAGTTTTTC
>JAUMGZ010230806.1:0-11048 GCA_032359645.1 Pododesmus macrochisma
CTGTGCGTAAAGACCACTAAAATCAGGTCCCTAAAGTCTAATTACAGTGAAACCTGCTGTAGCGACAACCTCTATCAAGAGACCATCTGTGCGTAAAGACCACTAAAATCAGGTCCCTTGAAGTCTAATTACACTTAATTTTTACCTGTATATAAAGACCACCTCCATGTTAAGACCACTTTTTTCTGGTCTCTTGGTTGGTCTTTATAGATAGATTTTAATGTATCTTTAAGAGTAAACTATGGACAAAATCTAACCACTTATTGTATTAAATAATAAAATCAATGAATGTGGTACATGTGACTGTTAATTAGAAAGTTGATACAAAACAATGTGAAATCAGTATTTTTAATATTAGTACTGTCATGTTTTTACAAATAAAAATTCTTAATTTCATCAAACAAACTTAGAACAAACAGTCTTAGAAACAACTTGCTTCTTTGACAACCTAAGTTAAGTTTTTTAGAATACTTAAAAACAGTAAAAGCTTGTTACTTCATTGATGAACCTATTTTCGTCTATGAAGACCTAAATAATCGTGTTTTAGAACACACTTAAGAACAGTTACATGTAGTCGTTACGTGCTTATTGATGTGTTTCTCTTTGGGATCAGTAATTAAATTGTTTGAAAATGGTCTTTATCTTCTTAGAAGCTTTTACTTGTAATTAACCGACACAAACATAACAAATCATTGTCATGGGAACCTTACCTTGCACAATTTACAGCAATTTATACACAAGAGAATTTTTTTCTCTCTTTTAAATTAAAGAAAATCGATTTCCTATTTATTTTAAGGTGGTTAAATTGATAAAAACCCTAAACTTAACGAGACATATCATAACATTCATCAAGTCTATGAAATGTAGTTATCTAGAATGCAAGCATTGAGTAGGTTTCACTGCCTACATGCACTATTTCTGGACGTTCCTGCTATTGATTCTCTCCCACTTATATGGTAATGCCTCTTTATACGTCACTTAGGGTCCCCACAACACATCCTGAGATAATTACTATCTATTACTGCTGTCAGATGTTAACGTGGGCAATTTAATTGTGTTTGCGCTTCAAAGGTGCAAAAACAGCGAAAATCATGTGCTAATATTGTGACGGCAATCAGTGTTTGTTCTTCGTGCTGAGTTCATGTGCAAGTGTGAATCAGATCAATAAAACTAATCAATCTGTATCCTAAGGAATGTCAGGAATCATTGATTGTTACATTTAGGGAATTTTGTGAGTGCCTAAGTACATGTAAGCCTCAAATTAATTACTGTTAAGATGTCAACACTACAGTCAACCAGAGTTTTATCTTTTAAGGAAGTTAAATTTTGGTGTATATTTCTTAATAATATTATATTAGCTGCTTAGTTGTTGTGCACCTCAAATACAAACATCACTGCACAAGGCCAAGAAAGTCTTTTGTGTGTTTTAGGTAACCCTATGCACCCTTTTACATGCTTACCTATCAATATTTTATTCCAAATCCATTTTGATTACTAATATCAGTTGATTTTTTTTTTTTTAACAATATGTAAAAGCCATGTCTGTCGTCACAAGAAAAACGGCATTTCAGTTGCTGCAGGCACTATTAATCTGCTGTTAAGATATCTAAATTATTAAAAAAAGTTATTTATGCAATTTAACAACACTCCTCTGGTTCTCAAAAACAATTCTTAACTACCTACCTACCCTAATTATTGTGCATGTTACCTGAAACACATATTTTTTTGTTAGGCCTAATCAAAGATTTACAATGCTTTCATTTAAGTAATTTTTCATGTCTTTCAGTTTATCTACTCCTTCGCTCCATTCCCGATGCCACAGCTGCCAGAACTGAGAGAGAAGTACACGTACAATATAAGACCTTTCAGCAGTGCATCCAGTGCCAAAAAAGCTTCCATGATCCGTGGAGGAATGGGGTTGCCTAGCGACGATGATGACCTTGATGAAGATGACCTTGAAGCTATAACGTGCTTCACAGGTATACTTCCTGGTCAGACGGGGTCATTGAAATCAAAAGGTACTCAACATTAATTACGAACAAAATATTGTCATGGTTACCAACCACATTTGATTTCAAAGGATAAATAGTCTGTTTATCAATATGTTTAAAAAGACAGTTTTGTACCAGTAATGCATAAGTCATATTGGTAATCACATCCTTATTTAGAATAAACTAGGTACAGTGCAACCTGCTCTAGCGACCAACTCTAAAAAGAGACCATATGTACATAAAGACTACTAAAATTAGATCCCTTGATGTCTAATTGCACTTATTTTTAACTGTATATAGAGACTACCTCCATATAAAGACTACTTTTTCTGGTCTCTTGTGTGGTCTTTATAGACAGGTTTACTGGTATATTGTATAGTTTTCTCGTACCTGTACTACAGGATTGGAGTCGGCTCTTATTTAGAAATATTTAGTCATTATTGAGCTCCTACCTGCACTACGAGATGGGCCTTTTATGGAATCCATTATTGAGCTCCTACCTGCACTACGAGATGGGACTTTTATGGAATCCATTATTGAGCTCCTACCTGCGCTACGAGATGGGCCTTTTATGGAATCCATTATTAAGCTCCTACCTGCACTACGAGATGGGCCTTTTATGGAATCCATGATGTAATAGGAAGAAATATCAATGATATGAGTAGCTAGTAAAACAAGTAACATTTCTGTAAGGTTCAGTAATGTCATGTAAGAACATGTCACAATTCAGTTGATTTTTTGAAGTTTATGATTCAACCATTATGTTCCCTGGATCTCCTCATTAGAACACTTGAGTCAAAATACATGTATCTAAAAGAAACCAGAAGACAGGAGCGTAACAGAACAACCGACTCTGCAGACTCAGATTCAAACCTGGGACCCTAGGCAGTAATTTAAAGCTCTACCAAATGAGCTAAAGGGTTATAATCTTACAGTGCAAGTGGCAGTAACATTGCTATTTCTGGATGACTGAAGTTAATACATTTGTACATGTATATTAAGATTTTTATCTAAAACAAATAAAATATGTGTACTTATAAATACAAATAATTTATACTTCTTTTGTTTACAGGTGCATCAGAGATTGATTCTACTGTGCCTGCAGCAGATATATCCTCCCTAGGTCCTGGGGCATATGGAGCAGGGTCCGACTCGAATCTTACCACAAACTCAAATCTATATCTAGAGAGAATGTCTACCGATATCAACAGTCTCAAAAAACAATACCATCGACTAAAACAAAGACAGACACAGGCTCACATAATACTTGCAGGTAGTTAGATAACTCTAAAACTCAAAATTTTCTGAAAAATCGCTTTTTACTTTAAAAATGTTTGCTGTTATTTTCGTGGTTCAAAATTCAGGATTTGTCTTAGCTTATTTTCAGTTTTGTTGAGCAGATCAGGACATATTTGAAAGAAAAAAATTGAAATTATTTTTGTTATTTATGATTAAATAAATTTTCAAGTTACAAGTTTTAAATATTTTTAAATAATTGTATTTGGACAGACTGTATTATCACATAATTGAATAATAAGTAATTTTTACAAAATAGTTTTAACCATTTATGATTTGTTTTATTTTCAAGTTTTACACATTTTAAATGATTGCATTTTTACAGCTGCATCTGCCAAACAACAAGCAAAACCTAAGCAGATCATCGTTCCAAAGATCGAGACTCAAAGGGCAATTAACCACCTGTTTGTTGGCAAGAATGGTCAAACTGTAGGAGGCGGGAAGAACCGCTTAGTCACAGACAGTCCCAGAATCGCCTCCGGGTACCCACAGGCTACTCTCATACACCATTACTTACAAGGGGTGAAAAAACAGAGATCCCCAAGTCACAAAACGGGCAAAACTGACAAATCAAAACTAGAGGAGAGTGATGAAAATAGAAATGTCATTGACAGGCAGTCTTCTGTCACTTCCGATGTTAGCGAAGCTTCCACTGTAGAGGTCCTCACAGAGGACAAACTATCTGAATGTGTCACTGAGAATGATGCTAAATATGAAAGGAAAACTACAGATTATAATGATTCTAACGTGATGGACAGGAAGAGTGATTCAGATAGGAATTGTGATCCAGACAGCAAGTGTGATCTAGACAGGAAGAGTGATCTAGACAGGAAGAGTGATTCAGACAGGAAGTGTGATTCAGACATGAAGTGTGATTCTGAAAGTTTTAAAGTGGATCAAGATGGTAGTAAAAGACTTGAGTCTGATAAAGTCTTACAGCAGATGGAGAGTAAGGTCAATTCTGAAAGTTTGAAATTGGAACAATGTAATGATAGCGAGTCACAGTCTGATTCCTACGAGGTAAAGGAGACCACTATTTCCATTTCAAAATCAGAACATGTCAAATTAAGTCAAAATAAATACAAAGTACTGATGTCTGATTGTGATTCAGTTGACACTGATTCCAAGGCAGACATGTCCAAGTGTGATAAACTTGATGAATTAAATAGAAACAATAATTCTACTCACAATGGCATCGACACACAGCAAGAAACTGATGTAACAACATGTGATTCTGCTCTGGAAGGTCTGGACAAAGCTTTACATAGTGATTCTGCTCTGCAAGGTCTGGACAAAGCTTTACATAGTGATTCTGCTCTGCAAGGTCTGGACAAAGCTTTACATAGTGATTCGGAACAAGGTTCTGTTGATTCATTACAAACACAATCGGCAGACAAGAAAGATGCAAGTGTGACAAATGTTTGGAGTGATGATGATATTCTAAATGAGGTCGAATCTTACTTTACTGAGGAACAGGTGATGGAAGACTCGCAATCTGTTGATTGCTCCGACAGTCACACGGGTAAAACAAGGAGACAGAAATCTGTCTCATTCAGTGAATCAGAAGATATAATAGAACCAGACTTGTTCTCCAAATATTCTGAATCTGACACAGATTCCTCTGTTGATAATTCACCAATGAGGATGTCATCTGGTGAAGAATTAAATGCTCATAAAGGAATACTACATTCAAGCACTAGTAACGCTGTCAAATGTGAGAACAGTAGGTACTCAAACTCGTATATAAAAAGTCAACAGAGACAGAATGCACAATGTACTCGATCTGATACACTGGATTCTGTGTCATCAAATGGCTTTATTGAAGATATATTGTCAAAACATTCAAGTGATTCAGATTCCCAATCTGTGTTCAGTCCTTCAGAATCTTCACCAGGCAAAGGCTTTGAATATCCTAAATATAATTTGGGATCAGAGAGAGGCTCTCCTGAATCGTCCCTATCAAATCGGACTATTTCTGAACATTTAGGAGACTATTCCCGCAGTAAGTCTGCTTTACTGAGTACAGGCGCAAACAAGCCTGCAAAACCTTACAGTCCATTTCCCATGAAGCATTTAAACGAAAACAGGGCCAAAACAGGTATAAAATTAGGAATGTATAAAGCTGGCACGATAGAACAAATTGGAAAGCAGCAGACAAAGAGAAAAGCTTTATGGAGTAAATGACTTCAATAACTAAATTAAAAACTGTGTAATTCATTAAGAAAACTGAGGTTTGGGTAGATCTGTTCACATTGAAGTTCAATCACCAACACAATTATAGCTGTGCTGATTAGTGTGAAAATTAAAACAAAATTTAAAATGTTTCATTTCTTATTCAAGATGGATGCTTAACATTCTGGTAACCAAGACCTTATCAAGTGACTAAAATGTTTGATTTGACTGGCATTTTGCATAATATTGGTTGTGAGATTTGACTTATAATTAGATGCGTGGTAATATAATGACATGGTTGTGCATGATTTTATTATTTATTTTAATTTATCTGATTCTTGGTTTCAAGATGATTATTCCTTTCATTCTAATGTTGAAAGAAATCAATATTGTTTTATACATTTAATGTTATTCATTTGACTCATATTTTTGTTTTAAATGTTTATTGTTATTTTTCATACCTTGTCTTTTTTCTCTTCTACATTTATTTGCTTTAGTATTAGGTAAAAAGTTCCTACAGTTCTGAAATCCTTGTTTTGTTGTTTATTTTTCTTTAATTTTTATATGTGATGTACATGGAATTTAATTGTTTTTGTTATGTTTTTGAAAGAGCTTTTTCATATTATACATTAATTTAATAGGTTTGAATCTCCCACTTTTATTGACATTTGACTGAAAAATATATTATTCTTTCAATTTGTGCCTATCTGTGAAACATTTTAATTTAAAGTACTAATTACATTTAATAGGTGCTATAAATCACTGTTTGAGTTCAAAAATACTAAGTACCTTTAAAATGAAACTAAACATCTTCCAATTAATAGAAGATTCATCTTAATTTTCATAAATCAAGCATTTGTTTAATTCTGACTCTTTTACCAAACTTTTGCTTCATAAAAATACCATAAGGGTTAAAAACTTGTACTGAATACAGGACCCTCATATAACATCCATGAATATTCATACAACATCCATGAATATTCATAAAATATCCATAAATATGAAGTCTTTATATCAAAGTTAATTAAAAACTATGCAGAATAGACTGGTTATCTCCCTTTGAGTTGGTACTCTAGACCTGCCAAACCCATAATTTGTAAAAGTGTAATATTGTGGAGCGTAGTGAAGGCCCCCAGCCATTGACGATACCTAGGTGAGCAGAAGGCTCCTGAAGAGTTCAGAGCTGTATTTATATAATACTTCTATCTAAATGATCTTAATTTCTATACAATATATTCTACTTACTTTATTAAGCAACTGATTTGAACCAATACATATGCTGAAAAATGGATGATGATAACAATTTTCTGTTATTTGTGTTATTTTTAGTAGAAAAGTATGTAATTATACAATATCATGTACATCCCAAAAAGTGTAATACTTGGCTCACTACATCCTAGTAGAGAGGAGTGGACAAAGGGGGAGAACCAGTCTAAATGGAAAATAATTGATAGTGTTCACGAAAACTTGAAAAATTAAAAAAAATAAATGTGCCGGAGTAACACCGACCAATATCTACCGAAAACTTTCCACAAACAGTGAATTCCATAATTCTAGGTATTTCTTACATTTTTGTTATGATATTATTATGTTTTAATACTTTGGTGATGGTTCATGTATAGTTTTATGATGATAAGAATCTCTCATGTCTGTGTGAGAATGAATGACTTGTCTCCAGCCTTGTAAAACTTGGTTTGTTTATAGTTAAGACTACCAGGAGAGTATACATACATTTGGTAATAACAGGTTTAAAAAATCTGAGGTAGTCAATATGTTAACTGAAGTTTCTAACACAGGTTTTTGAATGTGATTATCACTTGTTTTATCATTTTATACACTTGAATATTTGAAGATGGTGCAAATATATAACTTTATTTGATAGATTCTTGTAACCAGAGTAAAAATTCACAGTGTAGCATATTTATTGATAGTTTAAACCTTTCAAAATTAGATTTTTATCTCGCAGTAGATTAGACAATGATCTTATTATTTTACAGATCGATATTTTACTTGACTTTAATTCTGAATGTTTGATTCTGTTTAAAAGTATCTACCAGAAAAGTGAAAAAATTAAATATAACATAAAGATAATAAGGAGATAAAAAAAGTAATTTGTGTACTTTTTACCATACATAATCTAAGTTCAGTCAACAGAAAATTTATAAAATGATGTTTCTATTATACGGTATTTGAAAAGAGTCATATTTCATTTTACTAAATACATGTACTCATATACTAAATCTTACATATGGACCAAACCTGGAAATTCTTGTGTCCAATAGTAACCTCTAAAAAAATCTTTTCTTGGACAAAAGTTGTTAACCCAAGTTTGTAATTAGACCTTTTTTTGTTGGTAATTGGTAAACATCTGACACACAGATTGTATCCATACAGTTTTTCATATAAATGTATTTAGATTTCAAGAATTTTGAAAATGCATTTCTCGTTGAGGTTTGTTTAAAACTTCTTTATTAGTTTGATCATAGTAATTTACTGATGCATTCACCACAAACGTAAACATTGTAATACTGATGCATACATCACAACGTAAACATTGTAATACTGATGCATACATCACAACGTAAACATTGTAATACTGATGCATTCATCACAAACGTGGGTATACAATGTACACTTTAACATGATTATACTATAAGATTCACAGTGGTCGAACCAAAAACCGGATGAACTGAACTCCTCACGATTTTCCTTCGTAAAATATGTGTTTATTCATCACATTCAGTACCCTAATCCAAGTACTTGTACATTTTATCATTCTGAAGTATAGGAAAGTCCCGAGGAGTTCAGTACATCTGGTTGTTAGTTCGACCAGTGTTAGGTTAAAAGCTTTATGGATATAGCTGTGACCAATCAAATCACAGGACTATATGCACATCTTCCTCTTAGAGATGTTATAATGGTATTAACAGGGTAAATCAGCTGTATCTTTATTAAAACAGAGCAGTCAGTGTGCAATATGATTATTTATTCTTATTTTCATGACAAATTTATTTTTGTTAAACTAGTATTAGAGTTATAATTTAACAAACTTTTAGAAGTTCTCTTTGTTCTTTAGATAAATATCAAACTTTTGTGTTAATTTTGAAAGAGAAATCTATTTATATTATTCTAATGATTTAAGAATGCTTGTACTGAAGAGTGAAGAGTGTCAATTGAACTACTGTTCAAACTGATATAGACAGAGTAAGGGGCCATCCATAATTATCATCCTTTTTCCAAAGTCTGCAAAATGCACGCTAGGGGGGAGGGGGTTAGTTTTTCATCATTTTTGTGCACGCTTAAAATTCCGAATATCGCAACATTTCAAAATCTGAAATCTTGTTCCTTTTTATTTCCTATCATGTTCTAGAGCGTTGATGATGACCTTATTTACGTTATTTGAAAAATGGCGCAACAACAAACGTTTGACACAAAAAAACCTAGTGAAACAAATGTATTTAATACAACAAACCGCGGTATGATAAAGGATGATGTACACTTTTGCAGGTGCGACTGGTTTGAAAAAAGCATGCTGTTTGCAGACTTTGAAAAAGGATGATAATTATGGATGGCCCTAAGTTGTGTACCCTATTCAACCTGATAAGTGCCTGTGGCACTTAAAAACTTAGAAAAAGTAGGTGGGCTGCTTATTAGGACCGTATTATGAGTCTCAATACTTTGATAAATGTACTGCAATTCTCGCCCGTATAGGATCTTAGCTATTATACAGGACCATAGGTGCTTGAAAAGGTAGGGGGAGCTTAGCTATTAAACAGAACCGTAGTGAGGGGGATCTTAGCTTTTATACAGGACCATAGGTGCTTGAAAAGGGAGGAGGCGCTTATAGATCCATGGGCACTTATAAGGTCGAATACAGTAATTTCTCCCTTTAATGAAATTTTCTTAAAATGATATTTCTTATAATAAAATGAAATCTGTTATCACAGATGTAGAGTTCTAGAGATATGTTTGTACTGGATCACCTCACTGTCTTCTTACCGGTAGTTCATGTTGTTATTTCTATGATGTACATCATGATACAATTACATAATGATTGTTATAATATGCATGTTAACTATGTCTTCTTGTTAATCATTGATATAGTGGTGAAATGAAATCCGTGACCAAATAAATGTTAAATCCTTTGAATTGTTGCAATAAAATTATATTTCTGTTAAAGGCATACAGTGTTTTATGTTTTATTTAATATCAACTTACTTTAATGTGTTTCCTAGTAACCAGTTTCGTTACGACTTACTTAATGGTTAACATTTTTTAAAATGCTGTAAAATTTCAAATTTTGATTATAAATATATCTTCGTCATAATGGCAGTATTTTATACCCTTCTTTATACTACATACGGAGAAGGAAATCACCTTTTCTGTCTCAATCAATTCACATTTTGAATTATCGGTATTCACTAACCTTTAAGTAAGACAACGAGCTGAACAACATTTTTGTTATTTTAAAACGGACAAGTTTTTCCCCCTCGATTTCTGGTGTATAGACAACCTTTGACATTTATTGGGACATTGAACTTTTTTGTGGCATCTCCTCCTCAGAAATAGTAAAAGGAACCTCCATGGCTGTTTGTGACTTTTAGATGCACACAAGCAAATAAAGTGCTCCCTAGACATGACACAATTTATAGCACCATGGTCACAATTTAAACAAAATTAAAATCCCTATTTCTTAAAAACTTGTATGGATTTCATCCAATGTCATCAGCATTTCGTTCTTTAGGTGTCCAAAGTTCAAAACCTCTGGTGATATGATTGTATTTTTCTGCCTCTGTTACATTTGTCGCCCACATTGAATGTGTGGGACTGACTCAACAAGTATATGCTTGACAATGCAATAAGTTCCATTACTAAAACAGCTTGGTAGTGTACCCCAAGTGCAAGGGGCCGAGTGGTTAAAGTCGCCGACTTGTAATCATAAGAGCCTTTCACCTCCTAGGTTCGATTCCCATCCGGGGTGGCCTAGGTTAAGGAAGTTGTCAATTTTCTTGCCGTAGGTTGGTGGTTTACTCTGTGTTCTCCGGTTTCCTCCACCAGTAAAACTGGCACGTCCGTAAATAACCATAGGTGTTGATCGGACAATAAGGCCTTAACACAAACAAGTACCCCAAGTGAGAGATGAGGTACTACCCGTCTCTAAGGAGGGATCATATCACCCAGTGTCGTCAAGGTTGAAGGTGTACTGTAGTATTAGCACTTAGCTGAATTGGTAGAGCATTGTACTTTCTAAGGGTCCTAGGTTTGAAACCTAGGAGTCAGTCACTTTCTGTTTTTGCCAGATATTTGATGCGATACTTCATTATATGATGATGTTAAAATTTGACTCGTGGATGTGATCTAACTGTTACATGTAAATGTTACAAGGATGCTACTTAGTTCTCAAGTAAAGCTCAACTTTGACCAATGAGTGCTGGGCCCAGTGGTAGCCACTAAGTGGATTAATATAGGAAAAATTTTACACAATTTTAAAAAAGCTTATAAAATAGAAGGCTTTTTTGTTTGTTTGTATTAAGGGCTTATTGTCCGATCAACAGCTAAGGTCATTTACGGACGTGCCAGTTTTACTGG
>JAUMGZ010230817.1:0-11048 GCA_032359645.1 Pododesmus macrochisma
TAGGGCTGTACTTTACGTCCAGTGTAATGTAACGTTAGGGCTCTACTTTACGTCCAGTATAATGTAACGTTAGGGCTCTACTTTACTTCCAGTGTAATGTAACGTTAGGGCTCTACTTTACCTCCAGTGTAACGTAACGTTAGGGCTGTACTTTACGACCAGTGTAATGTAACGTTAGGGCTGTACTTTACGTCAAGTGTAATGTAACAGGCTGCTAGTGTTTCAATCATTATAAATGTTATAAATATTGATAGATAATTGGCAATAAACTGGAATATGACTGTCCATCGCCCACGTCACGTTACCATTGCGGTCAGACCCGATTAACGTGTTGTAGGCGATAAAAAAGTCTTAAAGTTGTTGTTGATGTCATTGGCATAAATGCATGTGTTAGATGTTTTCATCAGTAAATCATAAAAACTAGAATCGTTAAAGGGCGTCACCTTTTATTTGGAAAACAAAACAAGTTTGTTTACAGCTTACGCTTCGCGGATAAAAAGGTCAGGCACCTTTGCAGTGGAGAAGTTTATTGTCTCGTCACTACACACGCGTGTTACAAACCAAAAAAAAAAAAAAAACATTATGAAAGAGACTATTTTATAAAAATGCTACCCTACATAAATGTATCAGCCGATTAGTTTCGTTGTATTTGCTTGGTAGTTGAAGATCACGATTGTACTTAACGTTAAATTTATGATATAGTTACAGATAGACAACCAAACAACAAGAGGTTTACATTAACATTAATTTATTGGTGTGACACTGGTTTTAGGAACTTGTCAAATTTACACATTTTTTGGAAGTAAAGTTGACGTAAAGGTCTTTATATGGTAATCGATTGGCTACGAGATGTTATTGCAATGTCATATAAGTTCCAGGTGCCTCCGTTCTAACGACGGTTTTGACAAGCAAGTTGGACACATTATAGTTTTGTTTACAGGTCATCATTATCCTCGTGTCAAGAGTTATTTCCCTTTTATGGTCAGCGAGGTCAGGTCAGAGAATGTTGTTTATTTAGATTGTGTGTATATAACCAAGGGAGGGGATTATTGATTACAGTATTCATGCTTACCTAGTTGACATTTGCATTTCAGGAAGGGTATGTAATCAGCACATGTGTAATTATCCTCGTATACACAAACGTTCCCTGCCCCACAGCCACTGTAACATAATATAATATGAGTGACAGGCAGCGTAGCATGATGAAGTTATAGATTATGTCAATATCAAACTAATAGCACAAGTTATAAGTATATTCGTTGATTATAATATAATTTAAGTGTTTCTTAATGCCAGTAATCCTTTCTTATTTGCGTTTACTGCAACTAAATATTAGAATGACAAGTTTTTTGGGTTTTTTATTTTGTTGTTTTAAATTATTTATGTATATTTTATCTTTAATAAGCGTCTTTTGAAGAAGACAATTTATCGAGAAGGAATTCAAAAAAATTGTGCTTGGACCGCATACCTTTGTTGACATGAGCCTTCTTGTATTTGGTTGTTGATTAATTGCGTTTGTACGTTTATGGATGACGTCTGACCATTATCTCGCCCCAGAGTAGATCCAATCTGACCACCATCCGTAACAAACTGACCTCCATCAGGAATTGTGCCTAACTGGTTTTCTGTTGGAAGACCAGTGCCAAAAAGTTGACCTCCATCAGGAATTGTGCCGAACTGGTTTTCTGTTGGAAGACCAGTGCCAAAAAATTGACCACCATCAGAAACAGTGACAAACTGGTTTCCGTTTGGTAAACCGGTGCCAAAGATAGCATTTCCATCTTGGCGTTGAACAATTTGGCGTCCGTTTGGCAAAACATTACCAACAAGTTGGTTTCTGTTTGGGAGAACGCTTGTCACTTGCTGGTTCCATGTTGACGTAGTCGGTCCTGAAAATTGTCCAGGTACAGCTGGTAATCGCAGGACAGGATATCGGTCCACCAGAATACGGGTCATTGGTGTCAATGATTGGTAAAGCCATTGTCTTAAAGGGTCTGCAAACCCAGCCGCGTTACCGCCTCCAAACACGTGCGAGTGCAAATGGCCGTCACAGTGTGAAACGGCAACTGCGACGAAAAACAACACTGATGTGAACATGTTCATTTTTAGTTGCTGTTAACTTACGAAGGTCTCAAATGATGAATAAACACCAGACAAGTGTTGTTGTTTTTTATGTTGTTAGAGTTGTTGCTTAAGGTATTGACTTTAAACACACGTATTTTCTTGTTATGTTTAAAGATGCTAAATAGATATCAGATCGTTGTTGTCACTCGGGAGACTAGAGGATTGTAATTTAATACTTGAAGGTAAATTTGCCTTTATATACCATGAAACAAGCCAAGATGTTGTATATTCTTAAAGTAAGAATGGCTGAATCATAAGGTGTGTAGTGATTATACGTACGTATTTCATTGTGTATTGCGCCCATATACGGTCATCGCTACCGACAATCGTGTGTACATGGCGTAGGTAATTTATGACCAGTTTGAATAGATTTTGCTCATCTATCAAAATTCCATAACGTCTGTCAACTGCCCACTAACGTCCATCTTGTCAATTGGTCAAATACATATAAGAAAAACCTGAAGCGTGAATGACTGTGTTATGGGATATTCATTCATAACTTCCCTTACGTAGAAGTAAGATTTAGTCTCTGATGATACAAGCCTAGGCTCACGAACTCAAACCCACGTGCAAAAACTTAGGAGCAACGAAGATATTGAAAAACGCTCGCCTACACACTTATAAAAAAAGTGTAATTCCAAACTTGTTTTAGTCCTTAAGTTCATACTTAATTTACTTTGAGCAGTTGTCGTCCTGTTATAAAATAACAAATACATAATATGATAATATAAATAATAGATAATTCTAAAGGAGCACTTATGCTACGTATAATAAGTATCAATGCTACCACATTTCATGAAAACGCTATACTGTATGCTTTTGATTTAAAGACAAACATGAATTCATACATTACATTCAAATAAGAGTTGTGGGTTAAAAATACTTTAACACCGAAAACGTCAGTTTTCGAAACTTTCACTTACCAACTGCCGCTCTTAGGTGGTCGATTTAAGAATTAGTATATCCTGACCAATGCTTATGGTGATATTTTTCTAAAATACCAATATCAGTCTCTAGGTGTAAAGGGGGTCAATGAAGTCCTGCTTGAACCAGTAGTCTTCGGCGCTTCTGATATATTATTTGGTATGCTTACTACAGATCATGTTATTAATTTGTTGATTCTTCTATGATAACAATACATTTAATTACTCCTCTAAGTTTGACAGGAAATCCTTGGTGTTTGATGTTCTTAAAAACAAGTTCAAAATATACTATACTCTTGAAAGAGTAATGTATAAAAGAAATAACAGACTTTCAGATTTTGCAAAAAGATAACGTAAATGGTCAGTTTTAGAGTCTTCTTAATCTCTGGCAATGATTGATATATCAATTTGCTTACATTGTATTTGATTTTATTATTTAATTAATATGGACATAGTAAAATAGTTAAAATATTAATAGTTCATGTATACAAATATAGCAATCTCGTTCTGGCATATGTTTATGATTTGTAACATTTAAAGTAGTAAATCTGATTTGTAACGTATATGAATAGCATGTATATCGTCACGTGCAATGTCTTGTCCTGTTCAACGGTAGCAATTTGTGAAAGAGCATCATACAAGAAATATGTTTTTACTTTTACTTTTTGATTTAATGTACAAATTATACACTTTTAAAGCCTTTGTGTTTTGATGTTTATACTTATTTGTACTCTGCTATTATGCTGTGTATGCTATACAAAATGTTATCCATGTACATATTGTCTATATGTTAATTCAAGCTAAATACCACTTGTATATATCTTCAGATTTTTTAAATTATCTCGTACTAGCAGGCAAACATCTTTCATAGCTAAGTATAAAATATATTATAAGACATCCAAATTTAAATTCTTTAGAATCGTGTTATTCCAAAACTGGTATCTCGCTTGATAGGGGCCCTGCTGGTTGATCGAGTGTTTCTGTGGCAGCAGTTGGAATTGTATTGCCGATCAGTTTTTGACCAGTGCTTTTGGTCTAGTGAATGAACATTAATTGGTCTTTTTCAGCAGCTGGATCTGGATGGTGCTTTTTGATGAAGAGAGGGCCTCTGTCTGGTGGGATTCAGTTTTACATCCTAAACTCATAAAGATTTGTTCAATAAAGTTTAAAAACCTTTTTCATGTAATGCAGAAATCATGTTTGTACTTTAACATAGTGATTTGCACATCAAGTTCCCAAAACACTTAATATTGATTACAATATTGATATTACGATTTACCATACATATTGTCATACTGGGGTATAATTTGGCTTTTATGGCATATTGTCTTAATGTTTATCTTTGTACTGTAACTTTGATTTATGTTTGTCTGTACTGTAACTTTGACTTGTTTATTTGTTAGTATTGTAACTATAGAAATTTATGGAATAAAATTAAAATAATAAAAAAAAAAAAAAATTGTTGATTGTAAGGATCATAATTGATTTAACTTAAAAAAGGAAACAACTCTTTTTAATTGAAATATCATTATGGATTGTTTATTAAAACGCACTTAACTATGAAGATGATTGATGAAGTTTTTATGATGTCATATTGTTAACTTTTTCAGTGTATAAAGAGTAGCGGCACCCTGTTAAGTGACGAGTTGAAGGCTAAATATGTTGACAGATGTGATGTCATCCTGCTTTGTAAGTTAGCATACACATCACATGGAGGGTCATTAATAGTGGCCAACACGCACCTCGTCTGGACATCAGAAACCTTTACTGATGTACGGGCTATACAGGTGAGTGTGAAATGTGTTATGGTCATACATATTATAGAAAAAGATTCAATGTCAATTAAAAAAATTTAGATGTTGCAATAAAGATATATAAGAGGTCTTCTTAAACAATTCTTATTTATATAGTTCATAGTTAAATGCTTTGAAGTTGTATTTATTAATTTTATTGTTAAAATATTATCAAGTTAGATCAAGTCAGATTGAAAATCTTCTTTAGCATCTTTTTTATCTTACGTTTGTATATTAAAACATTTTTTTTTACGTAATATTATGAAAGGCCTTGAAGAAAAAGATTCAGTGTCTATGCCATTAAGACAATAAGATACACAAGAGCTTGAAGTTATAAATACTTTTGAATTTGGTAATATTATTAAATGTTTTGGAATAGTATTTTGTTTATTTAGTTAACAGTTAAAAGACTCTTATAACATATTTAGGATCTTACGTTTGTTAATTGTTTATTTGAATATTTCTTTTTTTTAATGTTACAGAAAGCATTGAAACAATGTCTCATTCGTTTAAATACATTACAATATTGAAAAGCTGCCTCTTTTCTGTAATCTCAATTGTGTTTATTTTGATGTTTCATTTTACAATGTTAAAATGACCATTCTTGTTTTAGTGAACATGTTTCTGGAATTTCAGTTCTAGTTTGCTGTTTCAAATGCAAGGAATCTAATGATATTGAATAATTTATACAAAATAGTTATCATGAATGAATGAATGAAACTTGATGGCAATTCTATTTCTAAATGGATGTAGAATCAGTAACCGCTAATTATGAAAGAAATAAATACGTTTTAAGGTTTTGGAAATAGTAATTTATAAGATATCTCATGCATTCTGGTTTTTAATTCAGATTTCAGAATTCAATATTCCTTGTAAGTTTTTACCCTCATAATAATTATTATAGATTATGCTTACTTTACAGTACAGTAAGGTGTACTTCAAACAATTTTTGATTTAGGCAACACCTAGTAACTCAAAAGCATTTACTAACCATGACATTTAGTATGTCTTCCCTTCTAATGAAGGGAGACACATTGTTCAACCCCTGATTCTTCTTCTAATAATTTCTTTTCCGGGCCGTTACTTTTAAAGCGTCAAAATATCTTGACGAAACTTACAGTATATCTGCATCACCAACAGAAGACGTGCAGTGCACTATTTTTAGGGCACTGTGATCTTGACCTCAGGGTCAAAGGTCAAATAAGTGCAAACTTTTCAGTAAATTCTTGTCTGGCCTGTAACTTTTAAACTAGAAGATATCTTGATGAAACTTGCAGTATACTTACATCCCCCATAGAAGATTTGCAGGGTATTGTACTGAGGGCAATGTGTCTTTGACCTCAAGGTAAAAGGTCAAATAAGTGTTTAAGTTTTCAGTAACATCTTGTCCCTGCCGTAATTTTGAAACTGTTAAAGATATTTTGATGAAACTTGCAGTATACATGCATCACCCAGTGCACTGTAATTTGGGAACTGTGACCTCGACCTCAAAGTCAAAGGTCAAATAGTGCAAATTTTCAGTAACATCATGTCTTGGCAGTTACAACCAGCAAATATGCATACATGTATTGGCTAATAAGGGAGACACATGTTTGTTCATAACAAATCTCTTTTCCTTACTCTTGTTCAATTGGGTGGTAGCTAGATTTGAGGTGTTGACCTCTAGTTTACTAATGGTATCAATTATATGCTTTATTTATATGCATGTTGAAAGATAGGAAGTATTACATGTACATTGTGTTGGCTAGCTGGCTGGCTGGCGGTTTGGTGGGCGGGCTGCATGCAATATCAGTATCTTTAGTAACTATTCACTGATTAACATCAAATTTCATGATCAGGTTTAGTACCATGAACGCTTTAACAAGATTGATGTCCACTATTTTCTGCCCGTAATTGATGGAGTCGTGTCCCCCTGCTTCTGTGTTCATTTTGACATCTTCACTGGCTGATAATGTACCGTTTGTGGTGCCTTTGTTTTTACTTTTTGTCTAAAGAAAGTTCTCTTGATGCCCCTACATTACTTAAGAGCCATTCCTGAATTAACTGTATGGATCAATGGGGGGCACTTGTAATTAGATATTATTGTTGGTGGCGTTCAAACTAGATATACCCGGAAAGTGACGTTAAGCCCTATGTAAACAAACAAACAAATCAAATCAAAATATGCCAACCATTTCTTATATTAAATGTTTTAATATTTGATGGATGCAGGGACCACTCCCAGCTTTGATTTATCAAATCTTGTCTATAATTTATTTTCTCTATAGCGTCCACTAATGACAGCTGCTTCGAAGCAAGATATTGAGTTCGGGACGGGGGTGTCTCACACACGAGTATTTCCTCTAATAAATATCATATTTATCGGAGGCATGTTTCAGATTTAATTTTATATTCTTGAACAACCTTGATATTGAAACTTAATTGTTACACATAAGGATGTCGATGATTCACACCTTGACTCGTAAAATTTCTTTAAATAATTCACTGACGACCATTTTATTTTGAAATCTATTTAGTACATACATTATATAGTAGGATGATATGAAAATTTATTTACTCGAAGTGGTCTTATTTCCTGAGGGCGAAGTCCGAGGGGAATATGGCCACTAAGGATAAATCAGCCTTTATATCACCGTGTTTACAGGGCCATACATTGTTTATTATACTGAAAAAACAAATGAGGCCTGAAACAGTATGCACATTGATAATTCAGGTTGATTAAACATTGAATCTCATGGCAGAGTGAGCATGCCAGTAGATTTAATGTTTTATTTCACAGTCATGTGGTACGCTTGAACTAATCGGGGACACGTGCACTGTTTCGAACATGAGGTATAGTAATTAAGTTTGTTTTAATTCAATTTTTTTTCTAATAAGATTGAGTTAGTTGGTTAAAGATGAGCACCAAAAGCTGTTTTAGCTGGTTTCTTGTTATGCACACCTGTTGTTTACAAAGGTTTCTGTAAGTTTTGAATATGGGCTATCAAGTTAACAAAATATATGCTAAATACCAATTTTATGTTATGTAAATATTGTTGTCATCCTCATATATTCCTGTGATTGACCTATATACTTTATATTATATCCATAAAGTGTTTTGGATGTAAAAAATTATTTCAAAACCGAAAGTTACATATTTTACAACAGAGATACACTTGAAACAGTACAACTGATAATCATACAATTTTCTTTGTGTATGACTTTATTTTAATGGTTGTAACATGGCTGACATGTCTAAACATCTAACTGATGAATAATAATATAAAAATACACTTGCTTTAATTTGTTTTTATTTTACAGTAGCGAGCAGTATACAACTATACACTGCCTAATGATGATGTGAAATTGAACTATGAAGTTCAAATATATTACAGAGTGTGACCAGTGCCACAAAGATGTATTATTTTATAAATGTTTATTTGGTTATTTCTTCTGTGTTCATCCCACGTTTTTCTTTTGTTTGCCCATGTCCATGGACTGTCGGCTTTAGAATATCGTCTTGGTTTTCGTATTTAAGACTTTCAGATATAAGAGTGATTATTCATCCAGTTATATACTGTTTTACACAGAGTATTTGTGTTAAAAGTGCCATATCTGACTATATAAAAGGTGGTTCATATCCTTGCATTTTGTGTGGGGACTTCAACTCACCACCAGACCATCCAGCTTACCACATTTTGCAGGGGAAAACATTTGACAAAGAGATGTATGAGACATTGAAGAAGTCATCAGGATTGTCATTGGAGGTATACTTTTATGCAAATCTTTAGTAATTTCTACGAGAGGAAATGGTTACTAAATAGTAAATACTACAAGCATTTGGAAATGAAATCTGAGTTAATGAAGATTTTAGAACACTAAAACAGCAAATAGGTTCATATACGAAAATATTTAAAAAAAAAAATTAGATGATCAAATGAAAACATAACAAGCATTTTTATGTCAAGTTACAAGAACACAACAATGAATACGTGTATTTGACGATGTGTTATGGAACTGCTTAACTTTTTAATATGAGTGAATCTATATTGCTGTTTACATATCTGGTTGTGTTAAAAAATAAACAAAACATAAATATTAGGTATGTATAACTGCCACAAAACTAAATATACTCGCATATATTTACAGCTATGTCGTATCATTACTTTGATGTCACAGATCACTACACTTGTTATATTAAAACTGTATTAGGATTTGCATATTAAGTTTTAAATTCATTTGAAAATATTAATTTGACCTATTTTAGTATGTCTCCCTAGATAAGATAAATTGGTATATTAAAGACATAGGTTCTAGGAGTTTTCTGTCAAAATTTGGTGTCTTTAAAACTGCAGTGATTGATGTGATTCAATAGACATGCTGATAAAAACGTTCTATCGCACCGTTTCCAATTTTTTAATTATCTTAACTAACAAAATATAGTCGATTGATTTTAGTCATCTGTTTACATAAGGCTCATTAATTATACATAGATGCTATCCAAGAACTAGACACGGTGACCTATATCGTGTTGAGAAGACAGAAACGTTGACACATGAATAAGCTTACAATAGACACAACCTACTTTTTGTGTATTCACGTGTACATTTTGTAGTCAAATAATCTTACTTTAGGCTTCTCAATTGAAAGTTTAAATGGACATTTCAAAAGCAATTGGACATACTGATGGTCAACACTGGGTCATCAAAGGGTATTTAATCTGTGAATTACTTACAGAACACGTTTTGTTTTATGATAATTATGCTAAACAATTCAACAAACAAGAATCCAAATCACATGCATTACAGGAAAATCTTGTGATTTTTATTCTTCAATAAGTAAATATTTGCAACAGTTATTACTCTGTAATAGAAGTTTTGAACAAAGAAGTGGAGTATCAATTACAGGAAGTTCTGAATGTAAATCAATGTGTAGAATATGCCATGATTACAACATATTTGCCTGACAACATGTGTCTCTTTTTATGCCCCTGTGCATTTTTCGACTCAGGCCGTGTTTGTATGAACATGGGAGGGCACTGAATCGATTTTTTTTAGACTGACAAAAATTCAACATACAGCTAAAAGTGCAGAAATTTGTGAAAGAAACATAAATGCGGACATTTAAACGTTATTTTCTGTGTTTTATTGACAGATAATATATACATTATTTAACAACTGCACAGTGTTATTTTTGACACGAAACTCATAGATCCTATGTCTTTAAGGTTTAGTTGACGTTGGCTTCTTTACAAATGTACCTACCTAACTTGGTATTCATGGTTTTCTGTGTCACTATGCACTCTCTGTGATTTTGCGGATAAGTTGTTATGAGCGTTTGGGGATCTGACTTACACATTCAGTCATTGGCTCTTTGGCAGATTTTACTTTAACATTTGGTTTCCTCCTTGTTTTCCCTTAGCTCAACAAAGCTTTTCACATCTGCAGCGTTAACTAGGTTCGTTATTCCTACTCCTCCAAAACTGTCACATTTTGTGTAATAATACCTTAATATGCTGTATACTGTAAGCTATAGGAACAGATGTTTTCTATATTATACTGATATGCTCATGAAGATATGTCTGCTCAAAACTTAGAAACCTGGAAATATTTTAATGGGTCATGAGTGGCAATCAATAACATATTGTCGCATGAAATTTGTTTTCCTAATTTATTAATTAATGTGAAAACTTCTTGTTGTATCATTTTAAAGGGTTTGGAATCATTTCAAAAACTAATAGAGCAAATATCTACAGACGACCTTTCAATGGATAGTGCCTACCAAGCTATTATGGTGAGTGTTATTCGTATTTTTCCAATCTTTTTTTGATTGATAACTAATGATTATCATAGATTGATAAGACATTAAAACCCACCCATTTGCTTCTTGTTTTGTATTTTTCTATGCCGTATTCACTTTAGATTTACTTTTCAATATATGTTAAATACTCTTGAGTACCCATTGATGGCCGACCTGTATATATTACTAATACATATGGTGCCGTATTCACTTTAGATTTCCTTTTCAATATATGTTAAATACTCTTGAGTACCCATTGATTGCCAACCTGTATATATTACTAATACATATAGGTTCCGCAACGAGTTAGGATGGGATATCAGGTTTTATCTCACTAGAGTTAGTTAATTTTCTTTCAGATTTTACAAAGAACCGAGGCTTGCCGAGGTTCTTTTAAAATCTGAAAATTAACTAACGAGAGTGAGATTAA
>JAUMGZ010230828.1:0-11048 GCA_032359645.1 Pododesmus macrochisma
TTTGGTTGAAATCTGTCCAGTAGTTTCAGAGGAGATGTCGTTTAAAGCAAAAGTTAACGACGGACGGACGGACGGACCGACCGACCGATGGACGGACGACGGACTACGGACAGGATTTGTATGGGAAAAGTCCACCTTGGACCTTCGGTCCAGATGGACTAAAAAATTGATGAAGTTATGCTCTGGACAAAAAAACATTTACAAGAAAAAGGGGCAACAACTCTGGCAAAATATTCACTGTGACATCACTTCAATTAGTGACATTCTGCTATGCCATAAATGTATACAATGTCAGTACATGTACATATACCAAATTTTTATAAACCAAGCTGAAATATTGTTAAGTATATATACTCTAGACAAAACAATTTAATGTGTTCAGGAAAAGGGGCAATTACTCTAGCGAAATAAGCTGCAATGCTGTCATCTTAGTTTGTGACACTCTGCCATGTCATGATGCTTGTGTATGGTATATAAAATATGGTTAACCTAACTATAGGTCAAATAATGTTGAAGTTATAGCTTAGGACGAAGAAATGTATAAGAAAAGTGACAATAACTCGGGCAAAAATGTGACATAATTTTAGTTTGCGACATTCCACAATGCCATGATGCATATGCATGATAATGCGCGTACAAAATCTTTATACACTAAGGTCAAATATTGTGAAAATTATGCTTTAGACGAAGAAATTTACAAGAAAAGGGGAAACAACCTATGCAAAAGGACATGGTGAAATCAGTACCTTCTAACATCATTTTGGGGATATAAATATTTAAGACACAATTCTTAAAGGGGAACATGTGATGAACATCTGTGACAAGTATAGTGAAAATCTTTGTAGTTCTTGAATTGTTAAGTTAAAAAGCATATCAGAAATATTGATGGCCATCTGTGATTGATGCAAGCATTTTCTGAAATTTGACTGATGCAATTAAATAACATGTAATTCAATTTTATATTTTTTGTTGTTAAAATTTGCCTGAGATATTTTTACAAAAAGTCATAAAGGTCTAGATTGCAGCCAATTTTTGAAGATCAGCCTTATATTAGACTGAGTTTGGAAAAGCTGAATAATTTTTTGAAATGGAGCATATGATGAAGGGAACATCTACTGGAAGTTTTTACACAAGTACATGTAGTTTATAAGAATTGTTTATTGGGGCATAATGTCCTTTCAACTCATGCCCACTTCATATCAAGAAGGTGTCTGCTTGTGACAGTGTACACTATCATGGCCACTTTATAGCGCTGTCTCACTGAAAAAAAAGGCTGCAGACACATTGACATGATACTTCATTTGGTCAAATTATCCTGACACCAAGTCAACCAGTCCTTCTCCTACCCAGCAATGCTGAGCACTTGGCAGGGGTAGAGAAGATACCTAATTTTAATGTATTACGTTTGAAGCTATCGGATCTAAAAGAGAATGCTCTGCCTCTGAGCCACATGCAGTGACGGTGTAGTTTTTTTTTAAATGTTTGTTGAATGCTTTCAGTTGAATGATAGAATCCTCATGGAGTACGGCAAATATCTGCTTACCACAAACATTTTATTGATACATTTCAACTTATTTTGTAAATCTAAACTATAATTTAGAAAAATTACAGTCTAAAAATTGTTTATTTGTGAATTTGTTTTTTTTTCTATGTTAGGGTGATAAGTGTAGTAGATCTAGATATATAACATTATATACAAACTAATTACTTTAATAAATATTAAATTAAGTTTTCTTGATATATACAATGTAGGCATGATTTGGGAATTACTTGAAGATAAAACCACCTCATCATGAACAGTCAGAATAACTTTCTTAACAGTGTACTAATAACATATATAATGAAAAACATATTGTAACCACTACATCAACTCAAAAACTGAATCATTTTGTATCAATTCTCAGCATGTTATTTCTAGCTTGTATATTTATCAGGCAAAAGGAACATATGCATGTTGATAGGGAGTCTAGAAGAATTCAAATTAGTGCACATGGAAATATACACTTACTTTTAAACAAGTATATCACTTATCAATTATATAATAAACCCTAACTATAGTATTTGTATTAATGAATTTACAAATAAAGGGAATTTTCTAGGTGCTTTAATGTGCACACCCTTAACACATCATCCATTGAGTTTCATCCAAATATCTTAATTATAGTCACTAAAGGATTTTCAAAGATCTGGAAAGTAATTCAATTCAGTCAAATGTACATTTAATCATGTCACCTTGAATCTGAACCCTCAAATTGATTGAAAGATCTATCTTAGCAAGTTATCATGCATGGGAACATATTTAGACAAATGATGTTAATGAAAATGTGCATATTCTTTTGATAATGTTATTGTTATCATGGCGATTGACAACATACTTCACAAAGAAACAAGAAATATTGTTTTCAAATATGAAAGTGTATTCTAGATCCACAATAAAACTAGTTCATAGTATGAAGATTAATGTCCTTGTAATTTTTGTATACTGTACTACAAAAAGACATATGTATATATGTACATGTACATACATGTTTGTTTGTTTTATTGGGATATTTTACGTCCCATGTTAAGATCTTACATGAGAGGGCATCCATTTGTGACAGTGCGTACTGATGGCGACTTTATAAATCATAGTGTTGTCTTACCGAATTATCATGCAACAGACACATTGACATGACACTTCAATCAGTAACATTATCCTGACAACCAGATAGTCCTACTCCTACCCAGTAATGCTCAGTGCTTAGCAGGGAGCAGGATTTACCTAATTTTAACATCTTACATTTTTGTAGGTTTGTTGCAGCTGGGAATCGAACATGGATATGGTGTATGATTCGTCTTGAAAACATTGCAAGATTTTACCACTTTATGCCTTAAACCAATTTCCATATCAACAAAGAGATACTTAAAAAAATTCTGACAAATATTTGGGCTACATTCCCATTAATCCTATACTAATAAACATGATAAAAGTCTGCAAAGATTTTGTTAATTTTGTTACATATTCATGTTTAACTTTAAATAAAACTCTGAACACTGTTCCATTGCTATAGTCAGTGATAACATTGATCCTTGACAACTGTTTAAAAGAACATTGCGTGATAGCAGCCTTCCTGTTAAAATATCAAAGCTACACACTTTCCATACTACTATTGCGATTATCTAATCTAAACATTCGATTATCTAAAACCTCTTTCATGAAGTATCTGTACTTGCTATGGTTAAATAAACAGTAAATGTGTACAATATTGACTGTTGACTTACTTGAGAGAGAGATAAATATAATGATTTATTGAAGTATTGTGCTACTGGACACTTTAAATGTCTACACAGCCAATACAATCTGTGATGACAAGAAAGGGCACACTATATACATGTACAAGGCACTCGAAGGCTACATGTACTAAAACCTCCAAGTACTATCAATTCAACAATAACATTCCTACAATTATGAGGTGTATAGATATTGAAGTTAACATAATATCACTATTTACAGAATTGCACAATATTATAAATGCACAATTACTGAATATCAATAACACAATTGGCCTAAGCCAAAAGTCCTAAAAAATCTTAAAACACACTTTATAAATGTCATTTTTAATAAATTGTTTGAATGAAAATGTACATAATGTAATTAACCGTAACATATAAGTCTTACAGTGGGCTACCTGGTGTGGGGTCATGAAGTGTTTATTTGCACGGATAACTGTGTATCATGAAGATCATCTCAAGACATTTTTCACATTTATTTTGGGAGAATTTTACGCACAAAACATGTAAGAATAAACAGGGAGTGTGGATGTTTTTGCATCATTGGTACCAAGTGTCAAAATTCAACATTGGATCATGCATTTTGTACGGGCGTGCCCAATAGATGCTTTGCATCTCAAACGGGGATGCTATAAAGCTACAGTTTTGTAAAAGTATATTTAGATAATTCTCAAGCGGTCAAATTTATCCAACTTGTTACTAGGGAAGCCAAGGTAGATTTGCAAAAGTTCATGAGTGAATCACAGTGAAATATACCGTCAATGCGTTAGTGGATGCTGAGAACTACTCATATTTTGGTTAAATAATATTATCTCCCCTGTGTCCATGGAAAAGTGTCATTTCGAAGGAAATGTTCGGTAGCTTCTAGATTTACTCTCATTTAAATGATGAAGTCCGAGACATAAACAAGCAGGCCATTATCCAAAGACTAGTTTGACCCAATTTTTAATTTAGTCTTCAATGCAAATATACATGTTTGGGACAAGGGACCATGTTCACATTTTTTATCATAATGTGTGGACATACATGTATGTGCCTTATTTATACATTGTACAATCATAATATTTTAGGAAAGCGGTCAAATTCCTTCCACTTTTATAGAGCAAGGGGGTCGTGAAGCGCCACAGAACATAGGCCGGTTACAAATGCAATCACGAAAAAAAATGTCACCCAGAATTTTCAATCTATGTATATTGAATCCGTTATATTAAGGGTATATATATATTATTTAGAAGTAAAATCATTCCCGAACAATAGATAAATTTAACACAATTTTGCATCGGTTCAGGGACGACATGCAAAAAATATTTTAGGATATTTATAATATAAAATAAAAGTTCCTTTTTATCTCCTATAACTGAAGAGTGGCGATTTCTTTGTTCTATTGACATGAGTTTACCAACTTTTAACCATATAGTAAATAACATATAATATCAAGAAATGATTTGAATGACTGTTACAAATGCAAGATATATTAATCAGGACAGACGCAGTAAAAAGGTGTAATGCTAGCTTGGGTATTTGTTATCACAACTGCACAAAAAAGCACATATTGTAATTATTAATGACACACACACATGTGTCAGCAATCATAAATACTAACTGTTGGAGTTTTATGTTAAGAGTTAGAAGACATTTATAACACACTGGCTGAGTGAGTACCAATGCAAGGTCAGGGACTGAAAAAATGTACAATACACACACCAAAAACTGAATATTAGCATTTGAATGGTAAAAGCATTAGCAAAGAACAATTACTTTTAGAACTCTGGGATATATACACACATACTGTACAACTCCCCTACATGTTACTTTTTTACCAGTAGATAAAACTTACATGTGTATAAGCCACACCTGTGTTTTACAGAAGATAATGTATACAACATTGAAAACTTTAAATAATCTTTAAACAAACACCAATGCACAAACACATAAACCAGTTCAATAACACAGTATAATTATAATTAGTGCATATGACCAATATGAAGTGAATACCTTCAGAAATCCCCAAACAGTGATGTTAAGTGTACACCTCCACAACCACACAAACTTAACAGTGAGTTTTATACAGGTAAATATACTTTGTACCAACCTTGTTTTCTAGGTGTGGTCTCCTCTACCCCATTAACTTGTTCATCCTCCATTGTAGAAGTTATAATGTGATCCACTTCTGTCGGTTGTAAATCCCTTGCAAGATATCACAGAGTACTCCCTATTTCCTTACTAAATAACACTGACTGACAGTGGCTAGCCTAAAGCTTGCAGCAGCTATATACCAGTAATATCCACGTTTTTTCCTGTCTAGGTGTCAATACTCTTAAAGTTCACTTTGTGAGAGATTGTTGCAGGTCTATACCTGGGTACAAACTACTGACAGTGCAAACCCTCAATATCACTTATCTGTGTTAAAAACATTTAAAAGTCCATACAAAAAATCCAATGTTGGCTGTGAAGGTGAAGGTCATCACTGTATTTCACGCCATACAACTCATCCAAAGCATTAATTTGTTACAACTGTCAGGGTTATATATTCATATCATAGGGATATACAATAGGCATAAATATGTATTAGAGCCAAACATAGCGTACATGTATTAATGACTTTGTTGTTTAGTCAGCATTCAACTGTGTATATAAGTATTTAATATATTATATATATGCATTCCAGAACACAATTAGTTGGAGCCCAGTGAAGGAAGGCTATTGTGATATTATTAAATGGGTTAAGGAGGTTTATAAGATGCAGTCAAAATATCCACAGGTCAGCTTGTTTGGTCAATACATGCATGTAGATATACAATAGCACACTGCCCTGGTCAGATCTGGCCAGACCTTCCGTCCAATTTATACATTAATACAATGTATATATGTACACATATACGTTTTGTCTATAATATATTCCCTAGCCTTTCTAGCCACACTTTTCATGCTTATCTAGAGTATAGATATTACTAAGCTATCAGCTACTCACTCCAGGCATCTAATTTTATAAGTTTGTATATGTACTAGATGAGCGACTTCCATTCATAAATTATCTCAAATCAAGAACTCAAATATCAAAATGACAGATCAGCACTAACAGATCAACCACTACACTGCCATCTAACTATCAGTACAAATATATTGTTCCTGTGCAGACTAAACATTATTTATTAATTATGATTCACGGTTGATTCAAAAATCACAGCTGTCTTACAATTTCTTGTCAATTAAATGATTAATTATCTTTTCAAGTCATACACGTACACATGTACATATACCTACATTGTATAATGTATTGAGATAAAAAACTTTGATATGACAACGCTAAGCTGTATTATACTTTATTTCTTATTATAAAATAAACCTTTACAAATCAGTGTGTGCATATATACTTTGTCTATGTATTCAGACAAATTGCACCCTGTTTTTTTTACAGTGCTTTCCCACTAGATTAGCATGCTGCAGACAAAATTTTCCAGTATGTTTAGATAAAAAGTAAAGTGTGCAAATTTTTCATGCACACGAT
The DNA here is from genome assembly GCA_032359645.1 of Pododesmus macrochisma. NCBI lineage: Eukaryota > Metazoa > Mollusca > Bivalvia > Pectinida > Anomiidae > Pododesmus > Pododesmus macrochisma. The sequence goes on from JAUMGZ010230828.1 coordinate 6,779, forward strand.
ATATTACAAAAATGTAAATCATACATTTACCAGTATTTAAAGTATGGTGACCAATTTCAGACATTTACATTTTTGCTATAACTGAATTGAGCCTTGATTTTTCAGTTCAACGCAAAATTATACAAACAACAACACATGTACACCACAGACTTCTAAATGATTCCCCAATCATTTTTGAGTGACATCTGTGTCCTATAAAAACTCACAATTGCTTGTATTTAATCCTTTTGTCACAAAATTATATAACTATCAAGTAGCGTAAATTATCATTACCATCAAAATTCAATATTGTGAGTCAATTTTGCTCTTGCCACAGTTAACTAATATCTTTTTAGCTTTAGTTTCATCATAACAATACATTAAGTTTTTGAATGATGAAGATTAAAATTGATCAGTTTACAGATCTGAATTTAATAAAATTTGTAGATATTTCAAGTAAAACATTATTATGAATTCAAGGTTTATATACAACCAATAATACTAGCAATATACATGTATAGTATGAGTGTACGTGCACCTGTGGATATTATTACACTAAAACTGAAAACATGCACAATTACACGACCATGCAAAAGTTGAATATATTTCTATGTTTAATATAGTATTTAATATAGATATAATAGAATGTTTTCAGTTTCTGCATACAGATTATACTACATGTACTTGTACTTGGGTACATTTTCACTGAACTTGTGTGGTTGAAAGCCTGAAACTGCATATAAGTACTGGTATATATATATATGTACCACCGGTATGTATAAGTTATAATTAAATAGTAGTATATTGAGATACAGTGTATATATATAAACTTAAAAGTAGCTTATTCAATTCTATAAGGTTTAATGTTTCATCTTACCAAATTTCTTTAGTATATATTTTAAGGTAAAATTAGACACCAACTGTGAACAGTAAACATACATGTAACATTATTAAGAAAACAGTTCTATTGATTTAAATATACCAGTAAATGCAGTAAATATGAGTCAAATATATAAAAACAGCAGTTGTCAGCAAGACTGCAATCTTTCAAATCTATAAAGCTAATAGTTAAATGTGAACACCTGTTGTTATTGATCAATGACTTCAAAAGTAAAATTTATTGTTAATACATTTATATAAACATTTTGCTAGACAAGTAGACACTTCATTTTTTGTGTTTAACTTCGCCATTATATATAAGAATATGATGATCATAATGACACATTTGACGCCACAGCACAAACATCTTAAGCTATCATGAGAGTAAGGTCTATCCACCTCCTTTTGAACTTCCCTGAAGATACAAGCTTTTACATCTTTGAGTATAGAAATAGAGAGAGTGTCAGATATTTGACTAAAGTTATGTACATTGTACAAGTATTGACCCAAAAACTATTTCCTTCTTAGAACCAATCTACTAAAAGTATTGTGTGAAACAAATTCAAGTCAAAGCTTCCATTAAATAATCATACCTTGAAATTTACCTTTAAATGTTCGAAGTCAATGGTAAATCATATGAAAAGATTATGAAATGAGTCCAATATTTCATCAAGAGCTAAAAGGAGATTTTCTGTAAACTGTTGTCCAGAATACTTTACCAATAAACAAGAGGCCCATTGGGTCTTAATGTCCATCTGGTTGAAATTGGCCTATTAAAGTAAATATTTGGCATTTGAATACTTTTGACCACAGGATCATGCCTTGAACAAAGTTTAAAATAGATTTTTTATTCTTCAAATTTCCCCATCTGGGCCCCCCAAAGGAATGCCCTCATCATTTGAACAAATCTGAACCTCCTTCTAGAAGGGATGCCTTCTTCCAAATTTGTATGAAATCAGTCCAGTAGTTTTGGACTAGAAGTCGAAAATGTGTATAGTTAACGTACCTGCTATAAATATAGTTTTGAACTTTGACCCCAAAACGTGCAACCTTTTTTCGACCCTAAAGTCATGCCTTGAACAAACTTGCATGGTTCTCCATGCCCTAAAAGTTACTACATCCAAAACATTAAGCTCTAGGCCTTCTAGTTTATTAGAAGAAGATTTTGAAGTTTTGTCAAATATTCCCCCTTTTGGCACCCTAGTGGTGCCCCCTGGAGGCCCAGCCCCTTCATATGAACAAATCTGAATCCCCTTCCCCTAGGGATACTTCCTACTTAGTTTAGATAAAATTGGTCCAATGGTTTAGGAGAAGAAGTCGAAAATGTGAAAAGTTTACGACGGACTACGGATGGACAGGATTTGTATGAGAAAGGTCCACCTTGGACCTTTGGTCCAGATGGACTAAAAATTGAATGAATTGCACGCTTCTAAATAACTTGCATCAAAAACTTTAACATTGATGTGCTCCAAATAGAAAGTTCAAAACAGGTCAAAAAATTTAAAAATTTGAAATTAATTTTTTATTCTTATTGCACTACATCAATAATATACCCCAAAGGAACCTCCATGCCATATATCAGCATCCTAATATAAACATATTTAATGGATGACAAGATAGACTGGGGGTATCGCTATAGCTCTCTGTTCGCAAGCTAAAAAGTAATGTAATGTCAGACACATATACAATGTATATATTGCTCCTGGTGATATGGCAATTTTTAAAACCAAAAAATGTTAACAATTTCATATGACTTAACGCTCAATGTAGAATATGGAATTTAGGAGCCAAATGGCTACTTTGCTCGTAAATTTGGGAGCCATTTCCAAATTTTAGATGCCAAAATGGAAACTTATATAATATTGACCATGAATTATAACTAAACGGTAGAACTTGCCTGTCATTTATGACTTATGACTTAGTTACCTGTTTACAAGTGTATATCATTTATTCAATAAATGAATAAATACTTAACAACAGGGATTTGAATGTGCTGTTGACTTTATTTTTAAAGATGATGACAAGTTTTAATGAATTTATTATGATAAACAGTCTTTCTATAACTAATGCTAGTTTCCGTTTCCATTTTGTAAATTGCGCACGTGTTAATGACACTACATTTACTAGCTTGTCTCTGCAGATTTAGATGACATCTGAGGGAAATCCAATTTCTAACAAGCAAAATCTGTGTCGCAAGGCCGAGGATGCAGCCATTGGTTGGAAATCTTCTTTAGTTTGACTGAATTTAGAAGCATCTGGTTTTCGTTTTTTCCTTGCGGTTGATCATTATCATTCTCCTCAACAATGATAATGTCGGATACTTAGAAAGTCATTGCATTAAGCTAGACATTGAGCATTTGGAAAAATAAATTGTGTCAGGATCTTGCTCCAGCCTTCGCCTTTTTATTAATCTTACATTCTTACTGTTGACTGGTTTCATAAGCATTCTGCTTCTACCAGTCATCGCATTAGCACTTATGGCTCCTATACAATGAGTTCTTTACCGTGCCTGAGAGACATGGGACCACCATTTCTAGTCCCCATCCGAAGGACTACTTGATATGATCATGAGTTGCCGGTTAAGTGTATTGCTCAATTACACACCTGACATTGCCCAGGCTGCGCTGCGAGCCCACAACCTCTGGCATTGAGAGATTAGAAATCCTGCGTGCTAACCACTACACCACCGAAGTCGACAAAACTTACTTAGTCCCTGTTACCCTTGAACAAGAGCTTTATATGAGCCTATATATGAAAGAAAGTGTGTTAATGATCATGAGTGGATATACTAAATACTGGACTGGACTGCACAAAAATGACATGTAATGTACTGTTTACTATAGCCGAACTTGGTTGCCAAAATGGCGCCCTTAGTGCAAATAGTTGTCGACATTTTTTCAATTTTAGAGGGACTCGTAAAGTTCTTAAAAACACTCTCAGGAGCATTCATAATGCTGCAGGCAGTTTCGGGACCAGGAGGGTATGTGGAATTCCATTGATAAATATAAAATTGAGGTATGCACATTGAGACCGCTCTTTGGTAAATTTTAATGGGGATGACCATTCTCAGGATGGCAAATCATAGGGATGGCTACTTGAATATTACATGAACTGGCCAAAAATGTTAAGAACAGAAGTGCTTGCCAAGATAGATAAATTCCTTTAGGTACCCCCGACGACTTTAAACCCCCTCTCCATGCTGACACCCTTTCTCATGTCGAAGGGGAAATGTAGTTAGGGGTATTTGACCCTTTGCAAGCACCTGTACATGAGCTGTATTGCAGTAGGGGTATCATAAAAGGGTTTACAAAAACGCAGCTAGTGCAAAAACGTGATATTGTCAACTTTTTTAGTTTTGTTAGTTATCAGTAGTATTAGTTTGCGTGCATGTTATTACATACCAACACCTCTA
>JAUMGZ010230839.1:0-11047 GCA_032359645.1 Pododesmus macrochisma
AAGAATTTCTTAGCCCGATTGAATGTATGGGTTATACCAATAACAGGCACCATTTAATGAATGTCGTCTGCAAACACGCATCGATTAGTCGAGTATGTTTTCTTTTATATTATATTTCTAGAGTCTGTTGTTTACTTAAATCTCAGAACGTGTTAAACTGACTGTTAACGAATCAAACCATGCATGGATTTGCGTCAAAGAACAAAACCTCGACGCTGTTTGCACTTTAGAGGTACTGACAGCAGACGACCATGAATGCAATTGCAAACAAAATGTGTTGTGCGAAATGGTTTATTATTATGGAATAAACATGTATATTTAAGCGTCCATGTGTTATATAGGCTAAAATTGACATTTATTAAATGAGTTGACATTCGTAATTACCACCGAATATTTGATCATGAAGACTAAAGATATATGGATGACTTATCAGCAGGCAACGAAAAGGCACTGAATTAATGCGAGTCAGAATTTGACAAAAACAAATTGTATTTGTAAAGTTGGGCACTTTTTATCCAATTTTTTGTCAGTTTTGATAAATGCGAATTGTGAATAAGAAAAGACAACATTTCAGTGATGCATAATTTCAAAATGTTCAATATGCAATGTGACATTGTATCCAAGAATATATATATATATATAAAGACCTGTATATGAATGTAATATTCATATGATATTTCAAAAGGAATTCAGGTTTGAAAATAATTATTGACATATTTGGATTCATATATACATGTATCTATGGTGAGATTGCAAATTATGATAAATCATGGAAAAACTAAATGACACGTTGCTGAAATTGCAGTGAGGAACCAGTGCCAAAATGAAAACCCAAAACAGTTCTATATACAGTACGTTGTTTAAGCCAAACTATATGAATTCAACTTTAAATAATTTTATTTTAAAAGAATCAATAAGGGTACATAGCATATATATAAATTACATATCATTAGATATTTCAAATATGAGAGAACAAAAATGCAATCTGAAACAAGCTTCCAATAAATATATTAATTTTGCTAAGAGGAAAAAAGACAATATTTTGTGAGACACCCCTGTCCTGAACCCAATCTTTCTTCGAAGCAATCGTCAATAATTGACACTATGGAGAAAATGAATTTAGAATAGACAAGACTTCGGCAAAGCAAAGCTTCACAGACAAGGGGGAGGTGAAATTCGCGATGGAAATGCTCGACAAAAGCCACACCCCAACAATGATACAAAATTTTCTTGCTATTTTTTCAAATGTGCGCGAAGTCAAATCGGAATTTTAAACGTATTCCTCTGGACAAGTGTTTCGGACATCACAGTCCTTATCAGTGAAGTTGACGTTATAATTCATATAGAATTAAATATTTTCAAAAGACTTACTGACTGACTGAATGACTGAAAATACTAAAAGAGTCAAAATATCCACCAAACACAACAATTTAGAATACAGGTACGTATGATACTGTATTCTCGTAGGTACATAACTCAAAAATAACTGGCAGAACGTTATGAAGAGGGAATAAATGCTGGCGTTTCTCACACACATAAATAATGAATTAAATAAAGAGGGGGGATTTTATTGAACGATTTGTAGCAATGTCGTCTTGCTTGTTTATATTTACCTGCGTTATACTTGGTTCTTGGTACATGCAAGTTAATTTGCTATAAAACATTTTTTCTCATTTTATATAAAAAGAAATTAATACTCAAAATAAATTCGTTGTAATAAAACACCTAGATAAAAACGCAAGTTTTCGAATCTAAAGGGTATCATATTCATATATGTTTACAATAGAGTAAAGAAAGACAAATATTCGTCAACTTGATAAAACTAAGTGGCGCAAGTGTCATTTGTCATGGTGATTTGAACCTAATGGACGTTATCATGTCCACACTGATCGAATACGTCAAATGTCCTATTGCGTTTTGAGAAACACGACGACAAATCTCCAATATGTTATATGTCTTAAAACAAAGTAACGGAAAGGGATATCTGTCAGTGGTATTTAATGGCGCGCTGCCATAACGTGGTCGCTTACGACTTTTATTTATGTGTGAATTGAACATTTGGACAACTGTTCTAACATTATGTCGCTTATATCACTTAAGAAGAATTTAAATGTGCACTTCTCGTTTCGTCGCGTGGAAAGTCGTATCATAACTGTTGTCATATATCGTTCTTTGTTCAGTAAAGTGACACGAGCATAGCGGTGGAAAGTTATTGCCAGTTGTAATCGAATTGTGTTGCTCCTTTTTAATGTTTGATACAAATTTGCGAAAAATTAATTAATTACGCACTATGGATGTATGTCTTTTCTGCCATTATATATATATATATGTCGCTGTTATTGTTCTTCAGTTTGTTAATTTAGTAAAGATGGCACCTGAATCGGCGGAACTGAAGACCTAGAAAAATATCAAACAAGCATAACATTACAATAAATCACATACTCGTAAAACAATTCAAGGGCAAGTACCGACACGGAACGACTTAGCACGTTCATTGAACGAGATCAGAATGAAAATATTACCACTAATATAAAACGAGTTGCAATCATTTTCAAAATCCTCAGATTCGAGGTCAATATTAAAATTGTGTAGCAAGTATCAATTTAAACTGCGACAGTGCGTTTGCGAATCATGTACCCGTTAGGGTCATCCAAGTCAGACGGGTTGAAGAATGGAGACCAGACAAAAAGGAGAGGCTGTATTAGCGTCCCTATAAACATTGATCGTTAACCAACAAACACGATAAAGATCCCCATGTACAAATGTAAATTTTTAAGAGTAGGTGGCATCGCCGTCGCATGGGTCCTTCCTTCTCTCTGACCTATCCGAATTGATTTCCCGTTCCTGTCATCGCGTTCCTTCCTCACTTATATTTTGAGTTTTCTCCTTTGGTCTTTTGTCGCGATATCGGTGAAATAGTGTGCTAGTGATGTTACTCCCTAATTAAACAAACAGACAGAATAATATCGGGCTAGATTATATTTCCTGGGTGTTGCTATTTAAGATAAATTCAAATAATTAACCGGGGTTGATACGCAAGTTACATATGCAAAAGAATTTGATGTATAGGATCAGTTATGTGATTGAATATTTAGTACCCCCCCCCCTCAAGCTATTAAACTCATTAAAGCAACATCAACGCTGTGAATAGTAACTGACATAATAGCTTTGTTCTTTGATCTTGGTAAATAGTTGAAAATAATAAATTTTAAAGGGTCAACGAGTAAATTCTAACGTTTGAAGCTGCATTCAAATTAGCAGGAACGGCGACGTTTTCTAACTGTGCACCATCTTGTTAGTGTTTCTTAACTTAGTCCCGAAGACAATTTCATTAAGACAGAAAATGGAATTACCGTCACAAGAATAAAAAAGCCAAGGTACAGAGTTTGAAGAACAAACAAGATTGTTAATAATATTTTGCAGTTATAATGTTGTAATTACAATACAAAACGCTACAGGGGCTCTAACAAACCGTCGTTTGGTCACGTAGTGCACTTGGTGACAATACGGAGAAAATCTACATCAAATGTATTCAAGCCACTAATTGTTTGTTATTAACTTATTATTTGACCTAAATACACGTATTTCATCGAATTCTTTGCTTGTAAGGATTGTTTATTCAATTGTCCTTATTCCCTGTCTAGGTCATTGTACTAAGTACAAAGGTTAACAACGAAAATCGCATTTTTTCAACAGCAACAACGTTTCAGCCTTTCTGTACTACCCCTTTTGTTTTGACATTTCCTGTCGCCACGTCTCTACCTGTACTATTGTTGCTTTTCCCCACTATGGTCTTTTGTCACTATTTCTGCGATTTGTTTTTCTGGAAGTGGCGTTAGCCCTTATTAAGCAAACAACCAAATCCTAACGAACCTCACTAAATAATCTGTCTGACACAGCAGTGTTGAAACTAAGGGTATAACAGACTTATCGTCAAACCCCGAATGAACCCATCCCCATTATTTGTAATAGAGCTTTGGGTACATTACATGAAAATGTACCGAAAAAGACTGTTATTATTATTACTATGCTGGCGGGAACTTGTGTTTCTGGTAGGGTCACCCAAGTAAGACAGGATGAAGGATAGAGGCCAGACAAAGATCTGCACGTCCTTCGGAGGGGACGCTAAGCTGGCGGTCCCGTATACAGGAATTGTTAACCCCCTTGCACGATAAATATCCCCATGTAAAGTTCGATAGACGAGTAGGCGGTAACGCCGTTGCATGGGCTCAACCTTCTTTCTGAACTATCTCTATTACTTAAATTTCCCGTTCCTGTCTCCGCTTCTCTTCCTGTCCTATTTTTCGGTTTTTTCTTTTGGTCTTTTGTCACAATATCGGCGAAATATTCTGAAAGTGACGTTAAGCCCTTATTAAACAAACATAGCAACTTTAGGGCATGGTGAATCAAGTTTTTTCAGGGCGTGACCCTGGGGTCAAAAATAAGTTACGCGTTTTGGGGTCAAAGTTCAACACTATAGGAAATATGTTAACTTTTAACATTTTTTACCAATTCTTGAAAACAATTTGACCAATTACATCTATCTTGGCAGGAAACAGCCCTATGTTAAGAGGGTTCAGATGTAGTCAAATTGTGGGGCTTTGTCGTTAATGGCGTGCCACAAGAAGGCTAAAACGTGGGAAATGTTGACAAAATTTCAAAAAAAATTCTTCTAAGAAACTAAATAACCTAGAGCTAAATGTTTCGGTATGTAGTAACGTAGGGTCACGAAGAACTTAATATACTCAACACTATATATATATATATAGCAAATATGTTAACATTTATCACAGTTTTTACTCCTTTAAAACCATTGGGCTAATTTCAAACCAAACTTGACAGGCAATGATATTCAGGTTTGTTCAAAGAATGAGGCTCTACCAACCAGGGGCACCACTGTGGGGCAAAAATAGAGGAAATTTGACAAAAGGTAATTTTTGTTTTTTATATTTATAAATTGTAGAAAAATTTAAATGTAGTGTTATTTTTACCATTTACTATCTATTCTTCTTTCTTGTCATATTTTTTTTAACAAATAGATTATTTGCCTATTTTAAACATAATTCAATTAAGTCTCAGTGTGTTATAAAGTATTTGAACATATTTGCATTACTTTATTTTTATTCGTCCCAAGGTTACTCATTGAGATATAAATGTACTAGTAAGGGTTATCTATGAATTGTAGTAAAATTTAAATATAGTGTATTTTTTACCATTTACAATCTATTCTCCTTTCTTTCATATTTTCTTAACAAATAGATTTGTAACCTATTTTAAACTTAATTCAATGATTTTTCAGGGTGTTATATACTATTTGTAAAAAAATTATTTGTCCCAAGGGAGGTAACTCATTTGAGATATGAATGTACTTGTAAGGAATATTCATGATTTGTAGTAAAATTTTAATTGAACTTTATTTTTACCATTTACTATCTATTCTCCTTTCTTGTCACATTTTCGATACAAATAGATTATTTACCTATTTTAAACTTAATTAACATCAATGTATGTGTGCACATGACATTGGCTCTATCCTCTTATAAATATTATTTATAGGGGGCTTGTTTCAGATAGCATTTTTGTATATGTGTAAAGGAATCTTGCACTTATTGTCTTGTGTTGAAAGAAATATGTAAACTATTTAACTTATGTCACTATAACATATATATACTGCACAATCATAACTTTCCATTTTGATTTCTAAAAAATACTTGACCAATTTTCACAAAACATGGATGCATACATCCTCAGGTGAAAAGGATTCAGATTTGTTCAAAAAATCAGAAAATGCCATTAGTGGATTAATAAGAGGGAAGCATTTTTTTTTTTTTTAAAAATTGAAAGGAAATTGTACATATGCCAAAAATCATAAGCCAGTTTAAACCAGATGGACGTTAATTCCCATGGGCCTCTTGTTCTTTTTTCAATCTTTTGTCACGATATCGGTGAAATACTCCGGAAGTAACGTTAAGCCCTAATTTAACAAACAAACAAACAGTATTACTATCTTTTAAAATCTCTACAAATAGTCAAGGGTCCTACATTTATATATGTAGAGTCGGGAGTACCTAAATTGCTCTCATATTCAAATTGCTTGACCTGTCTTCGGCAGCGTTGCCTTGATCCATCTTTATAACCGGGTCACAGTTTTCGTCGGGGAAGAGCCTCGTTTGCCCTTGAATGTGGTGTGCTTTCAGATATCACCAAGGTTCAATGGGAAAGCCTACCGGCATTATGTTGATCCATCATTGGAATTTTGTCATAAGGTGGCCAATATGCTTGGCAACAGTATAACAAAGAAATATGCTTAATTATTAATAAACTTTGACGTGATATTTCAGGGAGACGGTATTAATAAACTTTGATATGATATTTTAGGGAGACGGTATTAGTAAACTTTGAAATGATATTTTAGGGAGACGACTCTAAAACTTAAACTTGACATTTCCGTGAGACGACTCTAAAACTTAAACTTGAATTTCCGTGAGACGACTCTAAAACTTTAACTTGACATTCCCGTGAGACGACTCTAAAAATTTAACTTGATATTTCCGTGAGACGGCATTATAGAATGAATTATCTCCGTTACAAGTAGCCACCGTCCCGATATGACCGGAAATATATTAATAAGACTAAAAATAAAAACAAAACAAAGTAATCAAGCAGAAATTGAGTTATCGACAGTAACATTGCATTCCGGTACATGTATTATTGCATTTATCATATGAAATATCAGCTTTATTTATCAACAGGAATTCCATGCGCTGAATTGTCTACATTGAATTAATAAAATGAAACATGAGAGAATATTTTTCTAAGAACCTACGTTCTTGTAATCTACAGGTAATGAGTCGATAGGAAAATAATTAATTGTGAAAGAAAACGGGAATAACAAGCTTTGGTATTTGGTTAATATTGACAATGACTGTCATGTAGAGCTTGCCTGATTAATTAGAAATCTGATTACGTTAATGTCGCTGTAATGACGATCTCAGAATCAATGTCTCCTACGCCAGAAATAGAACATCACTCGCTAGCATCAAGACCTGTTGTTTATAAGACACATGAAAATAAGTAGTCTTCAAATTGGTGTGACGTCAGTCAGTGACGTTTAGATTCTTGCACGTGCTTAGTTTGTACTCCATATAGGGATGTGATACTGTTCTCGTAATTGAGAGTTCACGTGATGTTTTTTTAGGACATTTGACACACAAATTTGACTTAAATTATGAACGAATATAGGGCTTTATATCACAAATTGTGTGCCAAAAAATCATAATGAAATACGAATAAACATCATATAATCTCGATTTTAACTTTTTTAACACAGTATCTTTGATTTGTTTTAGGCATAGACGATATATCCAATCAAATGACGCGTCATAAAATTAAAACATCGAATAATCAATTGTTAACGTTGCCGAACACTGCGTTATAGGACAATTGTAGTGCGCTTATTGTAGAATTTTGTCATTTGGTGTGGCATTCGCCTTCAATATCCCTTCAAATGAGCAACTTCAGTTATGAGAGCATAACTGCAGCATGTGCCAAATCACCGCGCTCTCGCTCGAGACATGTGAATGTGCGTAAAATAGTCCCTCAGACAACATAAATTTTAAACGTTTCAAACACCTTAATAACTGTTATTTTTTTGTTATTGTTTTTAGTTCAAAGACAAACGAAAATATAAGTATTTGTCTGTGACACATGCTGCAGTTATACCAGTAGGTCTGCAACAACTATGCAGCTTATTGTAGAATCACTGTTCTTTTCTAATATAAAAATTGTTTCAAGGACTAATTGTGTTGAAATTTCATATTTGATTCAATATTTTTGTACTTATAGATTCTATTGTAAGGAATGTTCATTTCTTAAATGAGAAAGATATGATTCACTTAATAAAAACGGTCAATCAATGTCCAAACGTTCATTGAATAAATAACTCGTAAATTAACCGCAGCGATAGCTCAAATGTTAGAGCGTTCGCTTCGTGCGCGAAAGGTCGCAGGTTTGATCACACCTTGGGCGTCAAAATAAGGTCGCATGCTTGCTACTCGCTTAACGCACAGTATTCAAGTTAGGAGAAGAACTGGTTGATTCGGTTTCAATATAATGTGACCGAGAGTCTGAAGCGTGATATTTCAATGATGGTAACACTAAAATGTCGCCACCAGTGAGAACTACAAGCAGTTTTTGTGGTGTCTTGTACTAATTAGATCTGAAGACAGAGTTGTATGTTTCCATTACCACCATATTTCTACAACGGTCACTTCCTGTGTAATCTTTCTTGTGGTTTTTAGCTACGTCATATTTTGATACGTCACTTCCTGAATACTATTTAACATATAGTTCTACTGCTTTGCAGCGTAATCCGTAATTGTGTGTGGTTACAGAGATGACCGAGACAGGTATATCGAAACTATTTCTATATGTAGGTTCGATACACGCACCTTGCAAAAAATGTACCATTATAAAGCCATTTTCTTCGAACCAACCGTAAAATAGTCAATTTTAAACTTTCAGGCAGCCATCTTGAAAATTCAAGGTGATTTTGTCTACATTGAATTATTGTGATGAAACGTCCAAGGGTTGTGTCGTTGTATCTGTATTAATCACATGTCGATAAATCTTGTATTTCACAGCTACATGCCGTCATCTAATTCCCCTATCAAGTATTGAGCTGTGGTATTTTTCCATGTTTTGTCACAAGAAACGTCAAAAACAGAAATCATGACAATACGTGATACAGTAGAAGGTCAATGGTCCGGCAAATCATAACACATTGTTCGTAACATAGCAACGCTGTCAAAGAAATGCCATTTTGAACTCTTTTTATGAACCTATTTGTGTTTTTAAGAGTGTTGACCCTTCGCACTCAGGGCAAAAAGGTTACTTCACACGATAGCCATCGTATAAAGGCAGATTATTGGCAAAATTGAAGACTTTTGTGTCATTTGACTCCATCCAATTTTCGAACTTCTCTTTCAAATACAGCTAAATGGATTTAAAATGAAAGATTTTTCAGAAATGAGAACAGTTGCCCATAAGATCGTAGAAGAAATACTGAGTAGCAAAATAAACAAAAAATGAGTTTTAATAGTGCTAAGATTTGACGAATAAAAGTGACATACACATTACAAAAAATAGCGATCTTTGCTCAATTGTATATATTACTTCTTTTAAGCATGAAAAATTAGTAACTTTCCGTTAATTAAACTTGAACCTCGTAAATATTCACAAAGTTACAAAATTTCAAAAGTAACCAAAAATATATGTATATATATATAATTCGGGGTGAATTTTGTTTTGACGGTATGACAGGCGTTGATTTCGGACATGCGCATAACGTTTCAACTTTCGTACCAAAACCACAAACTTGACTCGAAGGAAAAAAGAGTTGCAATAGGTCGGGAAATAGATAGATAGGAAGCTCTAGTGCGAGTGAAGAACCTCCACAAGCACGAGACAGTGGCAAAACTACTTTTTGACAGGTAGGCAATCCCTTACAATGATTGCCATCCTTCTTACGTTTATTTTCGTCTGCATACTTGTGTGGGAAATGGCTGATTAGGAGGCGGGTTTTCATGACTTTTTCAATAATTCGATGGCTTAAAACATGTTATCTATCTTATCAAAATAATTCATTTTATGGCAGATCATCTACAGTCAAATAAATTAAAGCAACATAAAGATAAAAATCATAAATGCAATGACAAGAGACTGAATCTTTACATAGCGATCTTCTCCTATAAACAGTTAAAGAGTTTAGTAGCATGACAATTAGTCCAACTTTTTATTAACACTTGATTTGCTTATTTTGGGTCTCTGAAGGACTGGCTGATCTGATTGTGGTCACTTTATATATGATACGTTGGCCGCTATTACGTCCTAAAAGGAACGACCTCATAAATGACATGCTTATGTGAACATACCAGAAACAATATTCATTCTTTAATCCGAGCCTGTTACCTACAAAGAAAACATATATTATGTAATGTTTGGTCAACATTGTGTTTGTTGACGCGCGTCAGTTCCTCTGACATAGCTTTGGCATTCATACACCCTATGAATGTCATTTTAAAGCAGTTCAATAGTTAAGTAATCTAGCAGTGATTTTACACCTTCTATATTGCGATAACAGTAATCGGTTTCTTTTCTCAATGATTCTTCATTACTTAACTTTTTGTGAGCTTATTCTGGCACCTACTATATTGCAGTAACAGCTTCCGTACTTAATACATCTTCATTATATAAATGTGTGTGAGCTCACTCACTGCTTACGTGCAACTTCAAAAATAACGGTCACATGATGTATGCTTTATTTATTTATAGGAATAAAAAAAATGCCCCAAAGCCATTCCTAGAAAATATATATGTCATTACGTATAAATCTTAATCAGGAGTTGCGTAACTGAACGATCTGTAACTACACACGATTCTTGAAAAATCAAACTCATATTTTTTTAGCTATATTAAGACACTCAATTATTTGGAATTATGAGCCTGATTTTGGTAAAACAAACTCAAAGTGCATAAGAGAAGGCATTAAGCTGCAAAAAGCATTAGAAGTGTGTGTAAAGAAGGCTTTAAGCTGAAAATAGCATTAGAAGTGTGTGTAACGCACAGACTGTATGTCATTCGTTAGCTAGAACCTGATGGTTCAAGAAAAACCTTTGTTCAGAGTTTTCTCTCCATGTTTATGTACATTTTGATTATAGATTTAAGAAAAAAATAACTCAAAACTAATCAAAAACTATTTTTAAATGTAAATGAGAAAAACGAAATGTGACTCAAAATGAGTTTTTGTCGCATGGATTAAAATGTGTGCCATTTTCAAAGAAAAGAACATTTTTTTAATGTACGTTATGTGTATCTACTGTCAGATTGTCATGAAGTTTTTGATCCTGCTTTAAAACTTTATTATATACACATATTACAATATATAATAAGTACATGAGATGGCCGAGAACATAACCATTACACAGATTTTACCATGAAAACTTTTTTACAAAAACTTTACATTATTAACACACACAAGAAAGCGTGG
>JAUMGZ010230861.1:0-11046 GCA_032359645.1 Pododesmus macrochisma
TGGTTTTTCTCCTTTGGTCTTTTGTCACAATATCGGTGAAAGATTCTGGACGTGACGTTAAGCCCTAACTAAACAAATAAACTTTCTTGAAATTGTTTATTGGCGCTTTGCTGATTCGTGGACTCTTCAAAATTACAACAGTCAAACTGTTGAATTATGTTACTATGAAATTAAGAAGTTGTATTTTGTACGAATAAATTTCCATTTTCATTCCCAAATGGCCTTTTTTCATTTCAGTCAGTATTCTATAATCTATTGAAATGTATCGAACAATTCCATATTTAGTCCTGATAAGTTATTCCTTCGCTTTACTACTGTTGAAACCTGGTTTTGCCAGCTAATCTGTGTTTGCACCAACGTCTTTTTGTATAATATCAGATTACAACGTATTCTGTTGGTTGACTTTTTCAGATTGATTGTCTTGCAACTCAACCCCCGTTTTGCATATCGGCCTTTTTGTGCCCGGGTCTTGTTTATAGTCTGGGTAAAACCCAGTTGCTCTGGCACTTCTGGTATAGTGACTTTTGAGTTTGTAACTTTTGCTTTACTGGATGTGAATATTTCTTTTATCACATCTATTTTGACATGGCTGTCTGTCACTCCAGTTTATCATATTCATAGTTTTATAGATTTGATGTCGCCACTGTAGTGTATGCTCAATGGGTCACAATTTAATGTTAAGGTGCATTTTTTAGAATTTAAATGTTTTTGGCTGAAGCTTCTACGTAATAAACATGAAAATAGGACTGAAGCATACAATAAGCAAATTCACAGTCAAATAAAAGAACGATGTTAAATAATGTGTAATTATTATTCCTACATCAAAATAAATTGTCATATTAAACATTTTCTCAAGTACAGTGTAATACATCTCAATTCAAAAAAGAGTAATTAATATGTTTTGAAAGAGTGTGGTTTTGAGACGCGTGAGAACAAGCCTGTTCTACATATGACACAGACTTTTTAGTTAAATTATGCATTTATGTACAATGTCGCTTTGAGTAAAAGAGATTAATCGACATTATCTGATAACGTTATTTCAGAAATTATACTTCTAACGAACACTGTTTTCTACTTTATTTAATCACAGTGTCAGGACACAGCCTTGCCATTCCTTGACAGTCCTTGAGATGATTTCCACAAAACACACAAGGGTTAACTCTTTTCTGCGAATATAATTGTAGATTTATTGTTCATTATTTATTTACAAGTACATGTATTACAAACATCTGTACAACAACACACATTTATGGGGATAATGCGCATTGAGTCTACATGACGGTCTTTACACAAGGAAATGATCTACATGTATTTGGTTTTCTGTATTTAGTCCCAGATCTCACGAGGACATCATATCTTCCCGTTCTATAAATGCATACCAATGTGTTACCGCTTTCACTGGACAAACAGCAGCATGTCCGCATGCATGTGTTTTATGCTTGGATCTGCATATATACACGCTTGTTTTCACTCGAGGACGACCTCTTGGTAGGTCTACTATTGACATTGAAATCTCTGAAGAAGGAATTTTTACACAGCTATGTTTCGACCTGATCTAAGATAGTCTCAAGTTTTTTCAGTCCAAAACTCCAGGTCCATTCTTTAGGTGTTTCTGACATCTTCAGTAAGTCATTACTTTGTGCATTTTAACCACAAATTTCTTGGTTTAAATAAGTGTTCGTGATGATTCCGTTTTAGCTCTATAATTGTTTTTGTTTTCTGTGGTTGTTTGTAAGACCCTTATTTATCAGTATTGCTGTTATTTGATCATATACATTACATCGTGTGCATCATATGTACCTAATTGAGCAAATGTGTCTGTTGAAAAAAGACTGGTTCTCTGCCATGTTACTTCTTTACGCCAGGTGGTATACTCCGCGGATCACAAAGCAGTGTATCGAAAAGGAAAGAGAGAACTAGTCTATTCCTGTGTAACAATTACCCGGAACTCTTCGTACGTCGCCAGTGTTCAACTATACTTTCGGTTGTATTCTTTCTGTTGTGTTCAACTAGAAAGTCCACATACGCGTGAGGTTTTCGTCAGGAAGTTCCTGAGATTATTCCCAGACACACGTATTAAGTCAATTTAGGTTTATCTTGTTCGTCCGGAAGTTTCTGAGATTTCTCCAAAATGCACGCGTGAGCTTTATTCGTGTTGATCTTGTTCGCCTAAAAGTTCTTGGGATTCCTCATTTTCACTATCTTCACATTCTACCTTGATGACGATGTCACACTCGGGAGCCCTACAGATGTACGCTGCATTGCCATTTATCACAACATCATCATGGTTACAATCTAAGTCAGCGTTCTGCGATTCTGTTATGCTCAGATCACTACAACATCCCAGTTCTGAGCTTCCATTAGACATTGTTGACTTTCTCAGTTCACTAGTATTTGAACGAAGCTCGCCCACTTTCAGATTTTTAGCAAGTTCTAATTTCCAGGGTATATTTGACAAGTTTTCAAACGAACATGGCTTCGGTGTCCCCCTTGACGTCGATGTCACTGAAACGGTATCTAACGTAAACATGGCCAAACTCTGTAGCGATTTCGCTGGAGAAAATGACTTGCCTGTGGATAGAAACAATAATATGCCAAACGTTAATAAATTGTGCTAAATGTGCAGAGTGTCTTATAATTGCACTTTGATACTGAACATTTCGAAAATAAAATGAGCATTATTGCAACAACAAAAAACAGGATGAGTGGAATCAGCAGAACAAGAAATATTGACAAACCAACAATAGCCGCACCAAACAACCCAGCACCAGAATAAAACGAAATACAGCGGTGTCACAACAATCCCCAAGACTAGTTATCCATGCGGACCGACATAGAACGGTCACCCAGCACGAAACCAGGCGGTGTGGATAGACCGAATAATGAGGCACCAACCTTCCCACTTCCCACACGAGACAAGAAGTCTTAAGTATTGTCCATACAAATCTAAACGAGCAAAAAATTAGTTTAATAAGAGAATCAAATTTGAGTTTGAAACTATAGAATCTAAAATGAATCAATGTTGACATACGCTGCGGCACATTGTTTCAAATAAAATATTTGAGCTTAACAATTATCATTTACGAGTCCGATTTATTGCATAGTTGAAAGGGAGGAAAGGTTCAAGCAGAGCCGTTATATATTATCGTGTGTTGTATTAAAGTCATGGCAACGATCGTAGTCTCTTCCGGTGGATTTGAATCATGAATAATTTATCAAGTCCAAAACTTTCTTAAAATGTTTAGCTTGTTTGTTAACGTGTATGCTTTGTGTTGGACAGGAGACATTACAATACTAACTGCAAGGGGACGGACACTTCATCAACGGAATTTATACACATGACAGTTAATAACAACTTCTTCAACTGTAAACCGTTCAGTACCATTCATTTACCTTTGACCTGTTAGAGACTTGGAAGCTACAATAATTGCCGAAGGGTATATTTAGTCAATCTGGTCTAAAGGTCCAAGGTGGATTTTTCTCATACAAATTCCGCCCGTCGTCCGTCGGCGTCAATCGTCGTCCGTCGTACCGTCCGTCCGTCGCACCATCCGTCCGTCGCAATTTTTTTTCTCCAATTTTCGACTTCTTCTCCTAAACCACTGGACCAATTTCATCAAAACTTGGTAGGAAGTTTCCTTTGGGGAAGGGTATTCAGGTTTAAACAAATGGTTGGGCTCAGTACCCAGGGAGGGTCACCCGGGGGCCAAATTGGGAAAATATGACAACATTTAAAAAATATTTTTATGAACTAGAATGCCAAGTGCTTAATGCTTTGGCTTGTATTAATTTTAGGGCACGGAGAACTAAATTTGATCAAGGCATGACCCTAGAGTCAAAAGAATTCAAACGCCAAAAATGTACTTATAGGCCTATTTAATTCAGAAGGACGTTAAGGCCCAATGGGCTCTTGTTTTTTTAGGTGGTAAAAACAGTCTTTTATCACGTCATATAGCACTATACACTTGACCTTTGTTGATATAAAACAATCTTGCAAATTGTTCCTCGATAAAAGCTTTATTCTTATAACATAGAACAAATACACAATATGTTGATACACGTAGGAATCAACAGGAAACGTATATATCTTTAATTACCTTCAAATCTGTTCAGAGACCAATCAGGGATTCCAGCGGAATGACCAATTTTCTTCAAATAGCGAATTTCTTCCTGTATTAGAAATGGAAAAAAATTAAAAGATGAATGTCAACATAATTAGAAGCTTTCAATCCATGTATATGAAAAACTTGTGGGCTGTAAAAATTAACAGAATTGTAGCACATGAAACTCTTTGGTTTTTTTTGTACATTTATGTACTTATAGGTGTCCCCCAAAAAACTAACGTTTTCATCTTTGTCAACATAAGTCATTGTGCGGGTAAGTAGATTTTTCCTATTTATTTTTTTTATATAGATGTATTCCTAAATTTAACTTGAGACGTCAGCATCAATAGGGTACAAAAAGTAAACGGCAACGAGAGTTTTTTCAAACCATGCATTATCAAATATTTCTGTTGCACGTATAGTTCATAAACGTTTTTGTTCTAAGGACTTGTAAAAACAGCGATATTAATGCTTAACTCCAATCAAAAACCTTGCTTTAGTCAAATTTCAAATAACTACCTTCAAATCCTTATTCATGTCATTGGCCTTCTTCAGTTGGTGGCTGACGTGTTTTTTCTGACTATACATCAGCTTTAACCGGAAGTGCTCGTGGTCTATAACTGCGACAATCAGACCTGAAAGTAGGTCACAATGTACAAATCAGAAAGAGGCTATATCTGAATGTGTCACATGTAGTAAAGATGCCTGGGAAAATTACTTCATTAGAGATGAATTATTGTAATTAACATAAATCATTGTCACTAACGTATCGGTGTGGTCTTCGTACAAACGTCATCGTAAATATGGGGAAAAGTCTTAAGTTAATTACAAATGTCCAATCGTGTTTTATATCACGTGGCATGATGAAGTATGTATAATTATACGTAGCACTTTATTCGTATATAAGGAACATTGTTGTACAAATGTATTAATTTATGAGATAATACGGTAATTGCGTTCTTTAAAAGATTCCTTTTTATACAAGTTTTTTTTGTAACTATCTGACACGTATTAATTTTAATATATATAAATAAGAGTAGGCGGAAACGCCATTGCATAGACTGGTCCTTATTTCTGTATTATCTATATTGCTTTGATTTCCGGTTCCTGTCGCCGCTTCTATTCCTGTCCTGTCGTTTGGTTTGTCAATGGTCTTTTGTCACCACATCGGTGACGTTCTCTGGAGGCGACGATAAGCTGTAGTTTAACAAACAAACTCTTCCGTGTCGTTAAAGATGCTCCTGTATATGAATACCCTTTGTAATTTTTTTCAATAAAAATAAAAATAATCATTTTTATTATGACTTGTTTGAACAATTAGTCACATGATGCAGATTCTATTAATGCTATCAAATATGGCGTTTGTCAATTTCTTATTCTACTACCCTTTTCGATGTTTTAATTGATCGACAGGCATGCATTAATGCAATTTAATGGACACCAATGTATGCGCGTGCGTAGTAATGCATGCTCGTGGTCTTTCCTGCCATAATCAATTCTTCATTTTTTCATCATGTTTAGTGTTCTTTAATATTATTTATATGGTTTACTACTGGCCTATAGAGGGTCAGTAAAACTCATACGTGATGAGGCCTTCGTCTTTCCTTATTTATATTTTTACAACATTTTCTCGTTCTCTTAATATTTTGCAACACAATTTACACAAAAAGTTAATTAGTTCTTAAATAAATTAAACGTATCAGAAAATGGCAACGAATAGATATCAACAACACTACACGTCGGTAAGCTTACTGTTGACAACTCGAATGACTCTCCATGGTACCAGAAATGCCAAGATCAAAACATATTTCTGTATTGCGTACATCGTCAGGCCTTTGATAAATGCAACGTCCAGACAAAAAGATACCAGTACCACAAAACCGTCAAACAGCTGTAAAAAAAATACATTAAATACTCGTCAATTTTGTTGATACTTTGAATAGAATAGACGCATGTTAATAACGCAATATTTTAATCATACCTTACGCGGTGTTTGAGCGCGCATTGCTTATTTTGGTTGTTAGAACCGTAACGACCAAAATGAGAGTTCGATAATTCAATATAAGTTGTAAGCGATGCTTTAATTGGTTGAAAAATTAAGTTTATACCTGTGTAAACCTAAAAAATTCACGGAGCACGTGGTTCATTTCCACACTTTAATAATGACGTTTCTTAAAGACTTGCATGACAAAATTATAACGACTATTTACTTTATTTAACCAAACCTTGAAAATGAAACATCAACATTAACAATCTTTGCTATTGCATTTTCAGGCATAATCATATTCAAAAACAATTTATCGTTCAAGGATTTATAAAACTAAATTCCACGGGTACTTTCGCTATTAATACAATAAAATACCCATGAATATTTTGTTTATACAACCATAAACCACATTTTTAGTATGATTGTTCCTTATAATTTAATTTATATGCCATGAATTATTTGATTTATAATACATGATATATTTATAAATGAGTGTTTCTTTAGAATGACGGTAAGTTGTGGCAAACACCATTCTTCAAGCTACACCATGTACGTCATACAAATGAAACCAAAAAAGTACGCTTATATTCCTATATTGAAATTAATTACTACGAGTTACGTCAAAATGTTGAGTTCAAGTAAGGTCTCGACTGCTTGCTATACATGTACCATTTCTATGCGGATAGTTAATTACTTAAATTCAATCATGTGTTAAAACCGTTTCTATTACAGTCGTTTATGCGTAAATGCTTCAAGTCTATTGCTGGTGCCCAAATCATAGTGTCACGTTTTGTCCGCGCCGTTGTGCCCCGTTTCTGACCCCACGATTTGCAAATTTCGGCCGGGTATATACCTCGCTGCCGCCATGTTATGCCACGTTGTGCCTCGTTCTTCAACGTTTCCAAAAGTATCTAAACGAGGCGGCCAAAACGTGACACAATTACTGGTGTATTAATATCAATAGCTGATATTGTTTTTATACCCTTAAGAGTTAATTCCCCTGAAGTGAAGGATTCCTACTGTGAAATAATTTGGTTTAAGTATCTTTTCTTTTTTGTGCAGCCATGACCCAATTTCTATATCTGCCTCTTTACTAGTTTCACCATTTCTGACTCACCCCTAAACGCTTATAATTCAAAGGAAATCTGACAACCTATTAAAACAGCATTTCAATCGCCTTTCAAAAGTCCTTGCGTGCGTATGTGCGCCTTTATTGACGTTGTGTGTTTGTTTTTAAGTCATGACATTATGACATTGCTTTGTTGTATATTGACTTTTTGTGAAAATACAATTACGTAAACTGGAGTCACGTGATAAAAGTGATTAACTCATCTAAGTTCCATACACAGTATGAATCACTGTAATTGAAGCATATTTACCTCCAACTTTTTCTTCAGCATGACCTTTCCGACACAGGCAAATTTTATAATAGTCTGGAAATAGATAATAAATAAGATTATATTAGTCATATTATATGTGCTGTATACGTCATGGATTTGTTAATCAATAAGAAAAAGAATGAAGGATGACCGATACTAGGAATGAAAGTATTACAGATTGGCTGATTTTCATAATATAAGTTAATTGACATAAATGCTCTCCAATTATAAAAAAACAAAAATAAGGATAGGTCAATGATCTTGTTTCTAAGAAAAAAGCGTCCTAGCTTTTCCCGTCAAATTTTGATATTGCGGAAAAAGAACTCCTATAGATTTTTCATAAGTAATTTAAGGAATTTTTTTTTGTGCCAGATTTATAAGGGAAAGAGTTTAATCAATCATGAAATATTTAGGTAAATTGGTATATAAGGTGTTTATTTTCAGAATACTATCTGGAATAAAGTGGTCAATGGGCAAAATAACTGTTATGTATTTTTGAGGAAAATGTAAGAGGAGTTCGAAATGTGAGTAGCGAGCTACCTCGAGAACTTTTTGTAGAGGAACTCGGCTGACAAATGAATTTCAAGAGGTCATACTTTCAAGGCCGTCATATGACAATCTGATTAAAACGCCGTTCTCTGTTGTTGCGAATGCGGACATGCTCTATGTTGTGCAGGCTTAATAAAGAGATCTGTATTTTAATCAGATTTGTAATATAAAAAATATGAACAAACGTTGGAATCTAAATTGGGTTCTAAAACTGTTAAAAAAAAGTATAGTTACTGAAAATGGAACGCCGTTCTCGTCAAAACCATGGAGATTGCAAAAATTTGTAAAAAAAAAACACACACCGAATTTAGAAGTTTCACAGCGAGATTTTGAAGAAAAAACACAGTGTGATTGTTGCTCAAAATAATTGCGCAGCACTCATGAATATGCATTATTTGCAGAACAATTTTGGTCTTTAACAAGCTCTCGGATCAATTCGGATCTCCAAAGACGTGCACATATAACCTAAACGCAACAGAGATCAAAATTATTCTGCAAATTCATAAAATATGCGCAAAAATATCGCTGCGTTTTTTCAAAATATCATTTTGCATTTTTCTAAATTTCGCTACATCTTTTAAATCTCGATGAGTAGTTTTTAATATCGCTGTGTATTTTAACAATTTTTGTTATAACCATAGTTTTGAAGAGAACGGCCTGTCATAAATGAATGTATATCCAAAATAGGAATGACGAACAAGCAAGATAATGATATCCTAACATCACGGGGACCATGCATACAATATGTAATGTCCCTGGTTATCAGTACTTATTTTGCTAAGCTACGAAATGATTACCAGATGCGTTTATAATTACTGTGACCTCGACTTAGTGAGTACAGTTAAAGGTAAACATGGCACCAATGGTATATTCAAAGTCTATCATCATTTTGAAAAAAGTAGTGAAAAAGTCATGTGAGCGATTGGAACTTGTATATACAGGGTAGCAGTTAAAGAACAATGTAGGACAGAAATGCAATTTCCAAACAGAGGCTCCTACTTTCGCTTCTCTATAGAATCCGTCCACCTGGAAGGTAGACTGGTTCTCTACCTTTATTGCTTCTCTCCGCGGAGAGAGAGAGAGAGAGAGCGCGCACATCGTAACAATGAGAGATAACTAGTCTAACTGGAAGGGAGCCTCTGTTTGAAGATTGACAAAAAAGATCATTAGAGAAAATCCCACTTTCGAAAATATGGAAATTAAAATCCGAGAAAATAGACAAGCTCGGTTAATATAACGCTTAACGGCAGTTTAAAGAACACAGCGAAATGCAAAAGTAAGATTCAAAAAAGAAAGATACAACACGTATCTATAACACATAACGCGTTGCCAAGAAAGGCTAAGGTCACTTTGAACACCTCGGATGATGGCTAAACACTGAACGACTGGGGCATTGCAGAATCTGCCGAGGTGTTCCGATCGAGGCAAAGGTGCAAACGAAAATACAGTCCGTGAAAAGTGAAATCAACTTACCTCCAATGTTAAAAGCGCTAAAATAGTGATGCTAGCTTTGTGGAATCCATGTGCTATGTCCTCTTCAATGCTGTGTACGTGAACAAGGTTTGTATAATGGTATGGATTGTTGGCGGTGCTATTTGTAATATTATAAGGAGCAAATTTGATATCATGACTCTCTTTAGTCGACTCGTGAAGTAACTTATAGTTCTGGGAGTCGTTTGTTAATAAGGCTACTCCTTGAATATCTCGTTTTCGTCGGTGAATCTGGTAATTTTCGTGCCAAGATACTTTTGAACGTAGTAAAATTGCATACAGAGCTCCAATGGTATTTAGTGGTGCCAACGTATTTGGATATTGTGCTTTAATGTTTGTTAGAAAAGTAGCCGACGTTTCGGAGGATCTTTCTAAGACATCTGGAAAAAAGGAACGAAATAACATGGAATAATGCAATATTAGGCAGGAAGATTTGTTATAATAAAACCATTAAATATACATGATATACAATTGGCGTAGATATGATATTAACCTCAAGTGTATACATTTTAGTTCAATATTACATTAAAACATTTTGTCAAACGTTCCCTTTGGCCAGCTAGTCCTACTCCCTTGTGGCCAAATTCTAACAGTTTATCAAATGGGTATCTTTTTCCCCACAGAATGCCTCTTCAGTGTTAATTTAGCCAGACATTTTAAAGAAGTAAATTATAAAATGTTTACGCCAAGAACTTAATCTTCAAAAAGAGGCTCTACTCACCGGAAGGGAGTCTCTGTTTGGAGATTGCAACGGACGGCGTGAAACTAAGTGTTTACATACCAATGCAAACTTTAAACTCTTTTATTTAAGTATGTTTCTTGCCTTTGATAAAATATGTGTCAAGTGTATGCATACAAAAAATTGTATCATGTATGTTTTCCTCTTTAAAACAAACGTTTATGTGTCTGACAACGACTGGCCAGAAAGAGAAGCTGTAGCAAGAAACAGAAGCGTGGCAATTAGAATGACCCCTCATAAAATGACAGGAAACGTTGTCGTACGCACGTCTTAGAAACTCTAGCTTCATATTTCGGTAGGCAGGGATCCGACCCCAAGTCTTAACAAACCCATGACCTTAAAAATAGGCAATCTTCTCGCTCACTTTTAAGCACTCAGCATTTCTGTGTAGGAGGAGATAGTGTTTGCTCGGTGTCAGAATAATGTTATCGAGTGAAGTATCATGTAAATGTGTCTGTGACGTGATATTTTGGTGAAACAGCAGTATAAAGTCGTCATCAGTGCGCACTGTCACGAGCAGAAACCGTCTCGGTATGACATAAGCACCAGTCGGAGGGACGTTAAACTCCAATAAATATATAAACATACGTTCATTTTTCACACAAGAGTAGTGCATATTTTTCCATTTGTTTTGTTTTATATCAATATCTGCAAAGGGCTTTCAGCTAAACATCAGCAACGCTTACACCTAAATAGGGGAAAATCCTCGAAATATTTTTTCCCCGATGTTTAGATAGATCAATATCTTAACTTTAATTTGATTACAATGACAAAAATGTAATTCATTATAAAAGAGTT
>JAUMGZ010230872.1:0-21271 GCA_032359645.1 Pododesmus macrochisma
AATTGTTGTTATACATGTGTATACACAATGCAAAACAGTATAATAAAACAATTACGTTAGGGACTCTTGGAAAATTTTGGTGGACTCTTCAGTTTTGGGCTGGGACCCCCCATTCTGGGACCAGGGGGTCCCAGGACTCCCCAACAAAAATCACTAATGACAGCCCTGAACTTATATATATAGATGATTATGGGTCTTACCACATTCAGTGTTCAACGTATTAATTCAACATTTTATTGTATAATTCTGGATTCGGCAGCAATTTTCGATTACACAATTTCGTAATCAATAATCAAAATCAGAACTGGTAAACCTATCAACTTTCCATTATAATTGATCATCAACCCACATTGAGTGCCGAGTGAACAAGTGTACATGACACTGGCAGCTGGCAGAAAGTTGTAGAAATTTTCAGAAGTTGCTAGGATTTCTAAAACATGGATATATAAAGTGAGCAGCAAATCGATTGGAATTTTACCTGTTTTTAGGCCCAGGTAGGCATCTTTTTATGTTTCTGTCTAGAACAATTACCTTTCGGTCGCTAAAGTGAGGCAGGGTCTATGGATGATTTTTTGCTTTTTCAGACAAGTTTATAGAGTGAGTGGACAGAAGCTCTCCCATGCGGTAAATCTGAATTGAAAACCGCTGGAGAGCTTCCACAGAAGCTAACTTTCCAATGGCCAGGTACTGTATATGATCACTCAAGATAAGTTATAGTAAGCTATCTTATGTTTTAATTAATGCAATTACATACCAGTGTAATATACTGACATTTTCTGTAGTCATAATCCAAACTATGACTTGTCTTTACCAGCTGTTTGTAAAATTACTGTAAGATTAATATTGCTCAATCATGTGAAACATAGATACTTCTTTAAGTGTCATGATTCTAGCATTAAATTAAAAAACGAATTTCATATTCAGCTTCATTTTATGTTGATTTAAGACATTTTCCATCCTGTTGGGCCGGGGAGTGCCCCTCATATTTACCAGTTTAATTTCTATTCTCAAACTATTGGTAGCAATGCGCAGTACAAAATCGGTGAATATATTCCCTAAGTTGACCTGGAATAGAAAAAAATCTTCAACTTAAATAATGCTCATATGTTCTGTTTTTTCTTACCTAACAATTATTTAGCAACAAAATCACGAAGCATTCGTATTATGACCAAACTTGCTCGGATAATGTTTACAGATCTGGCAAATTCAACATGGCTTCCCTCAAAAACAAATTATGTCGCATAGGTTCTTTCTCAAAAATAAAAACAAAGGTCACATTTATTATTATATTCAAAGCTAAATAAACAATACATTACAGTAAAATTTAAAAAGCATATTCTTTCAAAAAATAAATTTCTTAGAAATAAACACATTTCTTCTATTTTTGCTTAGGGGAGTAATTTTTCTGTATGATGTAAGGGGCGACACGCCCTAAGTTTTTGTTTCCTGTTTGTTCATTGCCCATATTGTGCATGTTATTACATGCTAATCTCGATAAACCACTAATGACATGGCTTAACTCTTTTTTTTACATGAGCCTCGTTCGCAGGTAATTTAAATGGAAAATATTGAAAAGGCAAAAGTTTGACTAACAGGTAGAAATAGTGCAGTAGTTTCCTGGATATCACACAGTTCACACCAGTTTCATTTGGGACCGTCGTGTATATAACCAAAACGGCTATCAAATGGATAAATATATGCACGATTGTTAAATACTCAGTTAATTGGTTATCAAAATTACTATTTTCAATTACGTTCCTCTGAACGTCATTGTCAACATTGACAGAGCTCAGTATCTAGAAGAAGAAATAAATTTTTAAAATTAAAATTTTGTTAAAATGCATTTTTGGACTTAGTTTGTCAGCCAGTTTTGGATCAAGTATCTGCCGTGTTATTTTCAATTTCAATAGAGTTGTTGCATGTGAAGTCACTGGTGCGCCATGTTGGAGGGCAAGCTTAGATGCCATAATCATGCATATAGTGGAAAAACACGGTGTAGAAAAGGTGCGATAAAGCCGTTATGCATGCACAGAATTTCATGAAATTAATATATTTGGAAAGAATTAAAATCATGCTTTACAATGTTGTTAAAGAAAAAGTATTTTATTTGAATTTGTAGCGACTGTGTGAATAAGACCAATTTAAGTAAGATTATATAGTCAACACTCATCAGTTGCCATACATACAGGTAAATTTTGGCCAGTAGCCCTTTAAATCACCAGTTTTGAGTGACCATGCAAAGCCTCTATTGAAATTGAAAATTCTACAACTTTGATATCCATATTTTTATCTTTTATAATTTCTGATCACAAGTTGCCCGTTTTACAATTTTTAATCTAGATCAGCAAACAAATGAATTTTTATGATATAAATGCAGTTTTGGTATATTAAAATAAATTTGAAAAATCAAGGATAGACTTGGAAAAGTCTGACAGTTACATTTATGCACGGTAAAGTCTGTTCATTACTGAGCCAAACAACCTGACACACAAAGTTCCAATAAAGGCGTTTTTAACAGGTTTTTGATACATTTTAACTAAATAATATTATTTTTCATGATTTATTTTCCATAATGGTCTTGAAAATAGTAGTTTTAATTACCAAATAACTGTTTAATTAACGATCTTGTATATAGCCATTTGAGCCGTTTTGGCTATATACACAACTGTCGTGTATTTAGCCATTTAAGACCCATTTGTCTACATACATGACTGTTGTGTATATAGCCTCGCCTGTTTTATGTCCTTGTTTATGTTACCCAGTGTTAAGAACATTACTAAGTACCACACCTTGTACTGTATGATTAATCCATTATATCAGTCGGTAGAGTTTTGGATTCCTATTCTAGGGGACCAGCGCGGTGGCTCACAGGTAGAGCGGTCTCTTTGTGCTGATAGGCGATATCAGGTTCGGTCGCCCTCTCTACTTGTTCATCTAGATCTGCGTCCATTCGCCCAGAGTCTGTTTGCCTCTTTAGTGGGTTTGTTCACCCACATGTTAAAAGATTCCTGATAGACAGTTGTTAGAATACCAGGTGGTGGTTGGAATCTTGACCATTTCAAAATCTAAGATGTTAAAATTAGGCAATTTTCTCATTCTCTGCTAAGTGCTCAGCATTTCTGGATAGGGGAAGGACTGGTTGGCTTGGTGTCGCGATAATATTTGACCGTGTGATGATTTGTATCATGGTGATATGTCTAGATCTGTGGCATGATATTTCAGTGAGACAGCACATAAAGTAGCAATAAGTGTGCACTGTTCCAAGCAAACACTGTCTCGATATGACCTATACAACAGTTGAAGGGATGTTAAACTGCAATAAAAAACAACAACAAAAACACTAAAAATCCTAATCTAGGGGTCCAAGATCAAAATCCAAGCAAAATTAGGTAGATTTGGTTCCAACATAGGTATTTTGGTGGGTAACGCCACAAGCATATGCTTTACAGCAGTTTTTAATACAAAAAATGGTCTTGTAATTGGAAACTTTATTTTCCAGATCTCCTCTCTCAAAGTGGGTGACAATCATCTCACTTCTGTCAGGATGAAAACCGCACCATAACTCCTATTTGCAAAGATATATCAAACCATAAGAAAACAGTGTCAGTTCTCGTGCATTTACTGGATATATAATTAATTATCCCCCTTGACAATTTGTTGATGAGATGACATTCTTAATCAGATCAATGTTACCTCCTGTAGAAAGTTGTAATTGTACAAATATTTTATTGCAGTGTGAAAACTTATTTCCCCAAACAAAATTCACCATCAGAGTGTCATTTTAGAACTATCTTGTTAGTAAAAAGTGTAGCCTTTTAAGCAGTTGATTCCAGTTATTGAGGGGTTTGTAAGAGTATTTTATGAATGGTCTTTCTTATCTCTAGTGTTCAAATGTGGTGTTACATAAGTTTATACAAGCTGTCTATAACTACATGTATTCATTGTTATCTTTGTTTGACTAAAGCCAGTTTCCTTGACTAGACACAAGAAGGTCTATAATAGCCAATGCTATTTTTTCTTGTCATTTTGTCCTTGAGCATTGTCCCTTTGTGTCATTCTAGTAGTCTTACATGCAGCATAATGTCAATGGTGATAAATATACAACAATCTTATACATTTCCTGTATCTATTAGTTATTGCTCCTTACATTTATAATTGTTTTTGTTATAAATAACAAATTAAAATCTGTTGTTTACTGTTTGAATCATGCATGTTTGACATGTTTGTTGATCATGATGCCCTCAGTGGGCCCAAATTGATTTGTAAATATAAAATATTTTATCGGTTTGATTTAACATTCTTGATTTTACAAGCACATAATATATTGTTTTATGTTTTTTTTCCTTCAGATTAGGCTTAGATGCATAACAAATTGGACAGAAATTGATGTGATTTTGTGAAAATTGTGTGCAGACCATACAAGGACAGATCCTGGTACATGTATGTTAAATAAGGACATATATTGTATGTGACTGTGTGATGGCATAGTGAGACATTTGTACAACATGATTTGATTTCTGTTACAAATAGTTCTCTCTCAACAATAAAAATGGATACAAATAGTGAAGCTGGTACTTGTGACGAGAATAATACCACAACTCAACAAAAGCCGAAAGACAAAAAGTATAAATGTGAGACATGTCAAAAAACATTTGGTTATCTTACCCCTCTAAGGCGACATCTTAGAATTCACACAGGTGAAAAACGGTATAAATGTGACACATGTCAAAAGTGCTTTACTGACAATTCAGGTTTACGCGTTCATAAAAGAATACATACTGGTGATAGACCATTCAAATGTAAGGTATGTGAGCTTGCATTCTCACAGCTCGCCAACTTACAAAAGCACATACAAATACACACAGGGGAAAGGCCATTTGAATGTGACATTTGCAAGAAAAGGTTTATGAGAAAAGAGCATATGCAAACGCACAGAAAAATTCACACTGGAACTAAACCTCACGAGTGTGAAGTGTGTGGTATGAGCTTTATTATGATGTTTGCTTTGATCGTTCATAAAAGAGTTCACACGGGAGAGAAACCATTTGAATGTGATGCGTGCAGTAAGTGTTTTACAAAGCGGTCGTATTTGAAAATACATTATAGAATTCATACAAACGAGAAACCTTATAAGTGTGAGATATGTGAAAAGCCTTATAGAGCCAGGGCAACCCTGAGAATACATATGTTCACACATGGCCCTCCCAGGGAGAAGGAGAAACCACATAAGTGTCCCGATTGTGACAAATGTTTTGTCCAAAGCAGCGCATTAGTTGCGCATAGAAGAGTCCATACCGGAGAACGACCTTATTCATGTAAGTTCTGCGATAAATCTTTCAAACGCTCTCATCACCTTGCAGGACACATAAAAACACACACGGGCGAGAAACCCTATAAATGTGAAGACTGTGGACATGGCTTTATAAATTCTAGTGGTCTTAACGTACACATGAGAATACATAGAGGTGAAAGACCATATACATGTGATGTCTGCGGTAAGAAAACCACTACCTCTAATGCGATGCGTAGCCATGAGAGAATACACACAGGTGAAAAACCATATAAATGTGAAGTATGTGGAAAGATGTTGTCTTCATCACAAAGTCTAAATTTCCATAGACGAATACACACAGGTGAAAAACCATATAAATGTGATATATGTGGATTTGAATCAACATACCCTTTAGAGATGCGCAAACATAAGAAGAAACACAGTGGTGAAAAACCAATGGACAAATGTGAAGTCTGTGGAAAGACCTTTATGTTTACTAAAAATCATCGTGAGCACATGAAGAAAGAACACCCTGACTACAAACGACTTTACAAATGTGATGTTTGTGGAAAAGATCTAAGCTCTGTTAGAAGTCGGGAACTTCATCTTAGAATTCACACTGGTGAAAAGCCGTTCATTTGTGCTACGTGTGGTAAGGACTATAGTGATGTTAGCGGATTAAGAAGCCACATCAGAGTACGTCATAAAAGAAAACCGAAAAAGGGCGAGACACGTGCACGTGAAGTTCAGAAAGACGATTCTGATTCATAGTTCTGTGACTTTACTTCAAAGTTATAAATAGACTGCAGCTGGCCTCAAAAGATTTTAGATCGATTAAGATTTTTCACTTTCAACATATGTGAGCAATATCAGTTAAACAGACCAAGCGAAATTCAATGAAAAGCAAAACATAATCACATGCATAAAAGTTAAAAGATGAAGTGAATTAGAGAGAAAAGCATGCACAGTGATCATGAATGAGAAAGAAAAGCATGCATAGTGATCATGAATGAGAAAGAAAAGCATGCATAGTAAATGAGAAAGAAATTCATACATAGTGAACGAGAAAGAAAAGCATGCACAGTTAATGAAAAAGAAAAGCATGCATAGCAAATGAGAAAGAAAAGCATGCATAGTAAATGAGAAAAAAAAGCATGCACAGTTAATGGAAAAGAAAAGCATGCACAGTTAATGAGAAAGAAATTCATGCATAGTAAACGAGAAAGAAAAGCATGCATAGTGATCATGAATGAGAAAGAAAAGCATGCATAGTGAATGAGAAAGAAAAGCATTTACAGTGAATTAGAAAGAAAAGCATGCACAGTGAATTGGAAGGAATTGCACGCCACAGTGATTGAGAAAGAAAAGCATGCACAGTGAATGAGAAAGAAAAGGATGCACAGTGAAGTGAAAGAAAGCATGCACAGTGAATGAGAAATAAAAGCATGCACAGTAAATTGGAAAGAGAAAATTTCATCTAACAACATTCCATAGTTCTACATGAACAAAACATCACAAGCTTCATTGTGGCATTTAGAAATGGAGACAGAGAGACAGGATGGAATTAAAGGAAAGGTGATGTCAAGCACTAAACCGGACAGTTTTACCAACATCATTTGTGCCTTTAATTAAATGGACACTAAACCATTTTAACAAAATATACATTGTATATACTACTGATAATCACACATTATATATTTTTTTACTTTTTTATACTTGCTTGTTACTATTTTTGCAGTGATGTTTTTTAACCTTTTGTTCTGTAACTGAAAATATAGCATGTACATTACTATTAATTAGACATAATATAATTTCAATGCGTGTTGATAAAATTACATGTATCATACTAACTGCTGTTGAATGAGTGTAACAAAAGTACCCTATATGATTGAGTGACTTTAACAGGGCTGTAGCAGCCTGGGAAAACTGGTAGGTGTAGGGGCAAAACATTTTTTTGTCACAAACATAGATTTATATATTTGCTGGGAAGAAAATGAGAAAAAAAATTACAAATGTTTGTCTACCCCTTGCTACAGCCCTGATTTATGATGACATTAATTGTAGATCTCAAAAGAAAACTTATTTTGGTGCAAATTTAGGTATGGTGAAACCAAGTTGAGGAGATATAGACATCTTTATTATTACCTTAATATGAAAACATCTATGATCCTGAGAAATTACTTAACTTTGAAAAACTATTTACTTTACAAGCTGAAACCACGTAATTTGTGTTGCATAATTAAAAAATTAATTACAAATACTTCTGAGTATATTCATTAATTCGTTCAATAAAATTGATACCAAAATCAAGATTGTAACTCTCTATATTATGTCACAGTTTTTTCTTTTTAATGATAGGTTTGCTTCACTAGTGTTCATACCAAGTTCAACAGTTAAAACTGTGTTCTACATATATATATATGGGTTGCTTTGATAAATTATTATTGAATATTACATATTCATGTGAGAAATGCTCTTTGTTATTTTATTAACTACTAGTACAAAATATCAAGGTAGAAATCCATTTATATAGAATTTTAATGTATTGAAATGTTTTCAAGTATTTTTATTTTAATATACACATATACATGTAATACAATGTATGTAGATCTTATTAAACAAAAAGTATTTAAAACAAGGCAAATGGTGTTTTAAATACTTTTGGTTTAATTATATTATCGGATGACACACAATATAAGAAATCTTGCTTAAAGAAGAGTGAATTTTAAGTTGTAATGTCAAGTTGATATGTATGTATAAATGGTGATGATTTAGAAGAACATAATTCTATGAATGTTTGTACCCTAACACATTTACACAAGAAGAGAGCTAATAACACATTTACACAAGAAGAGAGCTAATAACACATTTACACGAGAAGAGAGCTAAAAACACATTTACACGAGAAGAGAGCTAATAACACATTTACATGAGAAGAGAGCTAAATTTGAATTTGTTTACTTAAGAAGTGCTTTATTCCGACTTAATTTTTGTAACTGTGCATAATTTTTGTTATCATATAAACTGTCTGAACTTTACTTGTACATATATAGTTTTTATTATACAAAATGTCTGAACTTTTTATCCAGACAATATTAGATGATTAAGTTTGCAGTAGATTTATTATTGGCTGTTGTTTTTGCTTGTTTGACTTTTGCTGTTTTGAATTTATGCTTGTTAGAATTATATTTTTAGAATTTAATAGGATTTTACAGTTATATAAAGCGTACTGTGTATATCAATATAAAAGTTCCCATGTGCCATATGCATTGACTTCCACAGTAGCTCAGTTGGTAGAATATTAGCTATGTGTGTGCTAGGTTGCGAATTCAATCACCATCCAGGTTATACCGGAGTCATTAAAATTAGGTATCTTCTGGTTCCTTGCGACGCACTTAGCATTTCTGTGCAGGAGAAGGACTGGTTGGCTCGGTGTCAGAATAATGTGACCAAGTGAAGTAGTATGCCAATGTGTCTGTTGCATGACATTTTTGTGAGACAGCACTAGAAAGTTACTATCAGTGCACACTGTCTCAAGCAGACATCCTCTTGATATGATCTAATGTTGAAAGGGACATTAAAACTAAATAAAACAAACAAACAAACCCCATGTGCCATTGTTTAATGCTTTATTTTAACATTAACTATAATAGTGTTTTAGTTTTAGTCAGTGATTGTGCTGTACATGTGTCATACTTATCTAACCCAAACTGTTTTTAGTTGCTTTGTTTAATTATATTATTCAGTAAGTCAGTCCACAATTATATTATTCAGTTAGTCAGTCCTCAATTATGTTATATTCAGGCGTAAATGTCTCCGTTGGTACTGGTGGTCAAACTGGGGCTATCTGACAGATATCACTCGCACAAATAGTTTCCTTAAGCCACTCTAACACTTGCACAAATTTCGATCATGAACAGGTCAGCATTGTGGCGTGCCAACATGCGCCAAAAAGGGTAAAAGTTAATAGTTAAGGGCCTGGCACGCCCACACAAACTTTACATGAAGCCCAAAGCCAACTTCCATGACTAGTTGCCTCATTGGCACGCCAAATTGCCAGGGTCTCTCCGTGCCACCTCTATTGTGGAAGCGTCAGGGTGGCTTACTGTTGTTTTATAGCAGTTGATCACCACAAGTGTTTATCTGTCAGTGACTACCAGGTATCTTTTCATCTGCCTTCAAAAGGTTGGGGCCGCTGTAGCCTAGTGGTTAAAGTCGCCGACTTGTAATCATAAGAGCTTTTCACCTCCTAGTTCAATTCCCGTCCGGGATTTGCTAGTGTGAGAAAGTTGCCAGTGACTTGCCGTAGGTCGGTGGTTTACTCCAGGTACTCTGGTTTCCTTCACCAGTAAAACTGGCACGTACGTAAATGACCTTAGCTGTTGATCGGACAAAAGTCCTTAATACAAACAAAACATAAGCTTTCAAAAGGTTGATTATTTTAGACTTTAATATCTTCCCTTGAAGTGCAGCATTACCAAACTTACATCAGTTATTAGTTAACCGAAAGAAGTTGTCAGTATATGTTGCAGAGGCTGCATGCTACCAATATTTACATATTCATTTTTGTATTCATAAAATCTGAAATGTTAAAATAGATTTTGAAATATTGTTTTACTTTTGCGTCATATAGTTTGTGAAAAAGAAGTAAGAAAAGGAAAAGAGTGATCTCCCCTTCATTATAACTACAGCCAAATATTATAAATTCGTTATAAATCAAATATGATCCAATATATTACTGTTTTTGTTAAAAGAGACTGTTACAAAATTATAACACAATGTGTGATAATATGTTATATTGTTAATTCATATATTCCTGTATAATTATGTATCTAATATTCTTGTGGTGATTGCAATAAAGAATTAACACAACTGAACATAGTTATTATACTCTGTATGGAGGTATTGATTCGTCAATATATCAGGGTTTTTATAAACTTTTACCTCTTGACCGATAGCTTCCAAACTTTATAATTTTGATTAACTCATGATCACTTAGTACAAAATTTCTACCAATTTTCAGCATAATCCATCATCCTCTTTAGATTTTGCCTACCAGTATATATATCCTATACTAAAACATCCTTGATAGTTATCTAGGAATTTTCAGATATTTTGGACAGTTTTTCTATAGCCTAAAAGAGGGAAAATTGAGAAAAGAAGACGGATAGTGCTGAAATTTGGTAAAATGCTTGTATTTTATGTTTGTAGCAAATTTACGAAGTTTGGAAGCAATCAAATAAGCGGTAAACAGCAAATACATTTTGACATAATAAACGAATCCAGAGTATAATTAATAATCATATTCATGTATATGTGGTAAGGTTATGTTACTGTGGTTTTTCAAACATAGTAGGAAGCATCCCAAAAGGAAGGGGATACTGTTTTGTTCAAATGATAGTGCTTAGCCTCCATGCAGGGGGTGCCACTGAAATCTTATAAACTAGAAAGCCCAGGGTTAAATGCTTGCGTATGT
Source organism: Pododesmus macrochisma (assembly GCA_032359645.1). Classification (NCBI taxonomy): domain Eukaryota; kingdom Metazoa; phylum Mollusca; class Bivalvia; order Pectinida; family Anomiidae; genus Pododesmus; species Pododesmus macrochisma. The sequence goes on from JAUMGZ010230872.1 coordinate 10,749, forward strand.
ACATGTACAATGTAGTAGCATTTTGGCCTATTAGCATACTTCATATATATTCACTTTTCTGTCTTCCTCTCTGAAACTATTGGACTAAATTCAATGAAACCTGCAAGGAAGCATCCCTAAGTGAAGGGATGTAGATTTGTTCTCTCTGCTTTCAGGGGGTTCCACATTGGGGCAAAAAATGGGGATAATTTGATAAAGTTTGAAAAAAGTCTTCTAATAAACTAATAGGCCTAGATTCATGATGTAAATGTAGTAACCTTTGAGCATGAACAACAAAGTTACTTAATATAAGGCAATATGATAGTGAGAAAACTACTTTTGAATTTTTTATTTTTTCCATGTGTTTTAATCCTTGTTTACTATAGAGCTTTCAATATGAAGGCAAATATGGGAAATCTTTCAAGCAGTTTTTCTGATATTTGATTTTTTGTGATTCGATTTAATTTTACAAAAAAGTATGACAATTTTTTTTTATAAAAAATGATTTTTACCTATATGCTGTGACATGATTTTGAGGTTTCATTTATGATTTTAGTAAATTTTATAGTTGCATTGAGATGGATTTGTGGAGTTTAACAGATTTCTCAAAAAACAGGATTTTAACAAAAAGTTTGACATTGAATTTTTCTCAAAAACTTAGCAAGAATTTATCGATGCATATGCAATCTACATGGAAACAATTTAAAAAAAATCTTTCAAGTAGTTTTTTCGCATGCGTATTGCCTTAATTTGAGGTCAAAGCTCAACACAATGGGTATAGCACATATTAAATTTGACCGTTTTTCCACGCTCCAAAACCATTTGATCAAATTTTAACCAAACTTAGTAGGCAGCATACTTGAGGGAAGAGGATTCAGATTTGTTAAGTTATGGGGTTCTGCCCCCAGGGGAAGCACCAAAGCATACAAAGGGCAAAAAAAGGGATATTTGACAAAATTAAAAAAATCCCTTTCTTATAAACATAAATCCTATAGTTTACAGCTTGCATGAATACATAGTAATCTTGGTCATTGAGAGCCATGTTTGTTCCAAATGTGGCTCCAAGTGGTTCTGAAAAAGTCTACTCTTTCAATAACAATTTCTGTTATGTAGTATAAAGTATAACAAATCTAAATCTCTTCTGTACCTTTAGGAGCAAATAATAACAAAATAATAACATAGTTTCGCTCTCTAGATCTGGAGAGATGGTGATCAAATTGATGCAATCAACTTTTAAGAATTTCATTCAAGGGCACATAAGGCATGTGTAAAGAATTGTAGTTTAAGTCATTTTTACACGTTTAAAGCTCAGAGACAGTGATGTTTAGATCCTTAAATCAAAGTGTTATGAAGATGGTCTAGATCGATAAAGGTCATGATGATATTTGCCCGACTACCGGTAGGTAGGTAAGTTTTAACTCCATTTCCTTCTGACTTTAAATATATTATGCCCCTTAAACTGATCTGCATATTATTGTGTTAAGATGACAGTCAGAGTATTTATTCCTAATATTCAGCAATTAATTCTTAGTTGCTAATTCTTTCAGAATATGACCGAGTGAAGTATCGTATCAATGTGTCTGCGGCATGATATTTCAGTGAGGCAGCACTATAAAGTTCCCTTTCATACATATGCGCTCTCATAAACAGACACTGTCTAGATAATATGATTTAGACATTTATGGAAAGGGACGTTAAATGATTATGAAACCAACCAACATTTTCAGAGTAAGTCAACTGTGCCCCTGTAGTCTAATAATGATAGTCAATGCTCTGCACTGAGTGAACTGAGTCAATGTTTTTTTTAAGCATTTGCTAATATAATAAAGTGCATCAAAAATTACATTACAAGAGAAACAACACTTCAGGTTTAACAACTGGATATAGTTTCTGTTGTGTTAACGTTGATGCTAGAGATTCATTTTATAATTTGAAACAAACATTTTATTTATAGATTGTTCTGTACTTAATACATTAACAGTGCAAATTTCCTTTATGTCCGATTATAGGCATTTTCTCCATTAAATTACTATGTGGTGCAAACTTCAAATGGTTTTTATTCTGTTAAAGTGCTTTATTCAGTATCTTTGCTTAGTGTATGCCGATGGAGTTTTTAATGGATCCAAACTATAAGGGTGATGTAGAGTCATGTTGCATGTTATAAAGCTGTCATGGTTATTCCAAGATCTCTTTTATTAATCACTGATTGCTGAGGAATTAAGAGCAAGTAAAATACACTCAAGATAACAGTAACATGATAATATGAATAATAGGTTAGTTAACCTACGGTAATATTTTTTTAATAACTAAATGAGATCAAATCTTTACTAGAAAATCATAATGGATGAGAGATCCTTGTGTTATATGCATACCTGTAACTCAGAATCTTCTACAAGATAACAATTTTAACACCAAAATATATAATTGGTAAGACTTTACCAAATATTCTATATAACTCAATGACCTTAAATATTCATGAAAATATCATGAATTGATAAGAAGCTCTCGTTTTATACATATACCTGTAAATAGAGCTCTTCTACCTTAGATTTATTTTATTGTACAAGCTCGGTACCATATGTTGTGTAGAAAATGCTAAAGAACATGTATGTTTAATCTTTGATGAATGTTTTTTTAGTTTGTATGCTTTAGATAGAGTGCTGCCAGATTTGACAAGCCTACAGTTTTAATGTAGAAGCAAGGTTAAAACTACTGTTTGTTCATGCTTCATACTTCTTGTGGAGGTTGATGGATATGACTTGAAAGGAATGCCAGGAAATTAATCTACATCCACAATCGGAAGAACCTTATAATTCTACACCGACTCTGTTGTCGTAGTAGATACCAGTTGTAACATCAATACTTGGAGGTCGACAGTCTCTTGTTATCAACATCGTATCTTTGTCACAGAATTTACCTTTCTGGATTCTCAACTGGAGACAGTTCGGATGACATATATAAACAGGTAGATATTTTAATGACGCAAGGTAATAATTATCTTATCTAAATTGTTATATTTGATCATTTTGTGAATAATACAGCTATAATTTTGAAATATCTAGGAGTATATATATTTTGTTGGTAGCTAAATTAATTAATACTACTAAATCAGACAAGTATTTTGTATTCTTTTGAAGCTTTCAATTGGTTTTCTTTTTGCTCACATTGTTGACTTTACAAATGAGAAAGAATTATATACCGGTAAAGGTATTTCTACCGTTCACATAATAACAAAAGTATGATTTCTTAAATACTGTTGATTTTTTAAGAATTTTAATATTTAGAACTTTGTTGTCATCGATTAAGTTCTTCATTTGAACTTTTAATTAATTTCACCTGTAAAAATCAATTTGAAAACATTTCATTGTATGCATAGTTTTCACCTACTGCTCGTATAACAGCTATAAACTACGTTTACCTCTTGCACATAACTACAGATACATGTTTACCTATAGATCTAGTTATTGATTGCTAATTAATCTCAACGGAAATGGCATTGACAATTTTTTACGCAGAACGTCCTCGAGATACTTAAATATTAACCATTCTGAATACAAGATATTTTTATTTTCAAAGGTGACTTGTGTTGGATTAACTGAAGGTCATCGAGACAGGTGAACAGATGTATTGTGATCACATCAGTAAAGAACTGAATGGTAAGAACTTCTTGACAATAATCTTAAATGGTGACCCGTCAAATCGCCAAGTATAAAACTGATCTCGCTGGAAATATTGATCTGTGCTGTGTGATCAGGTTCTATAGAGATAATCCTCTAACAAACTGTTTTATCTTTACAAAGGTGTTCACAGTCAAGTGAATGAACTCCGACAAGTAGGATTAGAAAAGAGAACTTAGTCAATTCACTTGATGTATGAGGCGTCACAAGTTACATTTAAGATACCGGTTAGCGTTAATCTTGTTTGTAAACATACATACAACTCCATTGTCTACATTTATAATTCAAAGTTGAGTTAATCTTTGGTATAAACATTTACTAGAAAACATTAAGTGAAGTATATATACATTGATATACATACATATTATATTGTATGTGGACACAATGAATTATTGTTATAAAGTAAAAATTGTAGATTGTTGACTCTAAATGTTGTAAATCTGTAGTACATGTTGCGTCTTGATTGTTTTCCTTATTTAGTTATCTTTTCTGAATTTGGTAATTGATCATTAATACTGATTGTCTTTATAGTATAAATCTTTCTTGTCTAAATTCTAAGACATTAATTAATATAAGGTAATCTTCTCACTCTTTGCTAAATGCTCAGCATTTCTGGGTAGGAGAAGACTGGTGGGCTCAGTGCCAGGATAATGTGACTGAGTAAAGTATCATTCATATGTGTCTGCAGCATAATATTTCAGTGAGACAGCACTATAAAGTCAACATCAGTGTGCACAGTCACATTTACCAGACACCATCTCAATATGCCCTAGACATGTGTTGAAAGGGATTTTAAACCCCAATAAAACACAATTTATCTTCTATTATTGTATTTAATGTGTGCTTTATGAATGTTTCTCCTGATCTATATAGTCAAGCTGTTGATTATTTGTGCACATATTTGACCTTTAGTCTGTTTTTGGTGTTTAATGTTTTCTTTTTGCTCTGTAACTTAAGTTGTTATTGATTTCTTTTGATCGCTCGTTGCTGATGTCCATATTCAGCCAGATATAGATATTGTTTTGTTTTGGTCTCATTGCTTAAGTTCGTGGTTGTATGTTGGATGGCCTTTAGTCTTTGTGTGATGTAATGTTGGCTTTCTTTATGGACCCGATGTGACCTGTTGCATGTTAAAAATGATATAAAACTTCAATAAAGAACACAAGTTATTTCTTTTGATCTCTTTATTTACGTTCTTTGGCCTGGTAGGCAGCAAGTTTGATCCCTGGATCTGTCAAACCTTCGACATTAAAATACAGCAATCCTATTAGTCCTTACTGAATACTCTGGTAGAAGCAGGACTGGTGTCAAGATAATGTGACAGAGTGAAGTATCATGTTAATGTGTACCTGGCATGATATTACAGTGAGACAGCACTATAAAGTCACCATCAGTGCCCACTATCACAAGCATACCCTCTCTAAATGACCTAAAACATGAGCTGAAGGGACATTAAACCCAATATAAACAACAAACAAATCATTATTTATAATAAACAATTTGACTTTTTAATTTGAATGCTCAATTGATTGAGATTGTATTCTTAGGGAATTAAAAATTAAAGATGAGATTTTGATAAATGTTATTATTTGCTGTCATTGCTTTAAATACACAAAATTGCAAACAGACATTGTTGACCGATAAATTAATATCTAAAAGACAAAAACCAAAAGTCTGTGTAAGGAAGCCTTGTCAAGATTCCAGTTATGTCAGCCCGTAGCACAGTCATTCAGGTAAAAAAGTATCCTTTAAATTGTTAAAACAAGCAGCACATTAAAATAGCATCCTTTATGGGAACCTGCAGCATGGTTTGTCAGGCAAAAAAATATCCTTTGCTTTGCTTCAAACCAGCAACACCTGTAATCACCCTTTATTGTGAGCCTTAAGCAAAGTCAGTCAGGCAAAAAAGCATTTTTCTTTGAATGTGCAAAATAGTCAGGAAATGAGCATTCTTTAACATGGGCTCTAAGTAGTAGGATTGGTGAGTTGTTTGTGTGTGGGTTGAATGTGTAGGTTATTTGTCACTTACATTCAGGTATATGTACAATGTAGTTATTCTGTACTTTAAATGTAGTACTGAAAATATTCTCATAACATATTGTGGCAATATGGCAATGTATGTTGAAACAAAATCGACATTTCTTAAGGATGCAACATGTACATATGAAATATAAAGTTCTGGTATTTCTTGTTCAACAGTAGAAAGTTTTTGAAATTTTGAACATTAAAATAAGACACTGTTTCCAACTTTGTTGACCTGTCATGACCTCATTTATGGTATTAGCTTCACAGATTGAGCATAACTGATTCTCTTTGTCTAAAGAATGGTACAAATAAATCATCAAGACCCTGAACCTTAGAGCTTGCTTGGAGTCACATTCCTTATACGGCTATATTCAACTTTAACCCAAAGACGTGTAATCTATTCTTGACCTTTGGTCCCCTGACAGACTAAAACAGCAAATGTAAAACTTTAAAAACACACATGTACAGCAATAGTCATTGCTAAAGCGAAAAAAGGATGTTGTTGTGAATTGGTGTTTATGAGGTCCTTTTCAACTCATGTCTAGTTCATATCTAGAGGGTGTCTGCTTGTGACATTGTGCACTGATGGCATCTCACTGAAATATCACATTATCCTGACAATGAGTCAACCAGTACTTTTCCTACTCAGAGAGCAAGAATATCCAAGGTTACCTTATTTTAACATCTTTGGGTTTGACATGGTCAGGAATAGAAACCCCTGCTTACCAGGACACAAAGCAAACGCTCTACCTTTTAGCTTACTGCGCTGGTTTACAAATAATGAACTTATATATGTTTAATATGTGACAGTTTTGTATAGTTTATAGTTACTGTTTCTTTTTTACAAGGATTCTGAAAAAGTGATATATGTGTCATCGTCAGGCACCCACTTGTGTATTATCACATTTTTCCATTTGTGGTAATTTGAGGAATGTAATGAGCCACATGTGGGTTACTAATTACGATGTATTTGTGTAAATGTTGAGACTTGAAAGTGACATTTTATGAGAATGTCAAATAGGTGTTTGTAAACCTGTCAAATACTAAGGTTGAAACATTACGGTATAACAAATTGTGAGTGAACAATCTGTAGATATATCAACAGAATTTGTGACACGTCAAAAAATTTAGGTTAAGAAATGACATACATTATATTTAAACTCTGAACGGTCAACATATTTGTGTAACTGATTAAAATGAATTAAAATGACAGTCATAGCACTTAAAGATTCCTAAACACTTATTGTCAGCGTACAATCCTTCGTTCAGCAATTCATGTCACTTTTGCTTGATTATGAAAATCTGCATATTAATTCTATTTCGTAAAAAGGTATATTTCTTCGTAAAAAATTGTATCAATGTTAAGGTATTTTTTAGGATTACTCAATGTGGCCATTTGTTTTTTAGTCCATCTTGACCAAAGGTCCAAAGTGGACTTTTCTCATACCAATCCCGTCCGTCCATTTTCGTCTTCTTCTCTTAAACCAATTGACCTGGGGTTAAAAAAAGGTTACCGATACATTTTTTTGGTCAAAGTTCAACACTACAGCAAATATGTTAATTACTCATATTTTTGACTTCTTTTCCAAAATTACAGGGCCAATTTCACCCACACTTGTTAGAAGTAATCCTTAGGAGAAGGGAATTCAGATTAGTTCAAAGGAAGGGGCTTGGCAGCCAGGGGGCACCATTAGGGGGCGAAAAAGGGGAAAATTTGACAAAAATTCAAAATCTTCTTCTAATAAACTAGAAGGCTTAGAGCTGAATGGTTTGGTATGTAGTAGTTTTCGGGCATGGATTGAGAACCAATTTTGTTCAAGGCTTGACTTTAGGGTCAAAAATAGGTTACACATTTTGAGGTCAAAGTTCAACACTACATATAACTTTTCACATTTTTGACTTCTTGTTCTAAACAACTGAACCAAATTTATCCAAAATTTGGAAGATTGGAAAAAGTCATCCTTAAGAAAAGGGGGTTCAGATTTGTTCAAATGATGGGGCTCTGCCCCCAGTGGGCATCACTTTAGGGGTCAAAATGGGTAAAATTTACAAAATTTCATAAATCTTCTTATACTAGGTCTAGTGCTTAATGCTTAGATTTGTTGAAATTTGAGGGCATCATGAACAAAGTTTGTTCAAGGCGTGACTCTGGGGTCAAAAGTATTCAAACGACAAAAATTTACATATCAGCCCATTTAATCCAGATGGACATCAAGGACCAATGGGCCTCTTGCTGTATTTTTATCTTGAATTTTTAAGAAACCATCTTGAAAAATCAAGATACTATCTTGAAATTTTTAAGAAACTTATTTGAAAAATCAAGATACTAAAAACACAAAAAGCCGCATATAATAAATGAGCCACCATATTGATCTCATTGAGATTCAACTAGATATTCTTTCTTCTGAGAATAGTAACACTAGGAACAATTTTGTTTATAGGTTAAGTAGATCGAGATACTTCTTTGTGACATTAAATTATATGATGAGTTGGGTTGAGATTCTACTTGGAGGTTCATATCTTTGTACGTCCTTCTTAAATATTTTGTAAGCCATGCCTCGTAGGCATTCTGTGTTTGTATTCTATTTACTTCATGCTTTATCCTTCTGTTTGTTTAGACAAATAAACACTCGATTTAAGTTAAAGGGAAAGTGATGAGTTAAGATATAGACTGACCTACAACATATGACACTGGTATTTATGTGTACTTAAAGAGTCATAGATTCTGTTTCTCCGTACAACAATGAATGGATCTTTATTTAGGCTTTAATTTTGCGGGGTATATAAATACATGATCTTCAAATGTTTTCTTGGTAAAAAATTTAAAAAATTGAATAATAACAAAAAAGTCTTTTGAAGAAAAAGCTGTTTCAAAAATATGTTTGACATTTTTGTCAAAATTAGTACCAGTGTCAACCTCAATGAAAAATATATAATTGTGTATCCATGCATGTAAATGACTTTTTGAAACAATTTGTATGTTCTTTGATGTCGATGAAGATGTAGCAGGCTCATCCGTCTCAGCCAAGTTTTACTACACTATACAATGTTTCTCTACAGAAGATTAGTCAACTAAATGGAAGTGGAAATGGATCTTATTGGTTGGCAAATAAATAGTTGTATGATCAGTGCAACAAATAACTTTCATTTAAAAAGTATATGTGTCTCTTTGTAAATTTAGTGTATCAGACCATGCAGCTATTTTTTACTCAAGCTTTCAGGACTTGCTCTTTCATCATCACTAGAATTTATTGCTTTGTATAATGAATTGTTTGTTCCATATATGATAAATCCTGTTCTTGTGAGTTTAAAAACATTTGAGGCTTCAGTTAAAGAAAGAAAAGTAAGCCTGCGAGAGTATATTATTGAGATATATATCTCTGGTGTACTTTCATTTCAAACCGTTCAGTATTTAACAAGATTAATCTGTTGATTTAAATTGTTCACACCTCACCTAGTCTATTAACTGTGAGCCCACAATAAACGTGCTGAATATATAGGTCTATAAACTAAATATTTTTGTGTGTACTTGTATTATATAATTATCTACTTGGTAACATAAATCGTAAAAGTAAAAACTAGGTGTATATTCTGTACTGCCTCTGTACAACATCAAGTCTTATATATAGAACTAAACAAAATTGTTATGCCCCGAAAACTTTCCGGGGCAACATATAGTCCCTGGTTTGTCCATCTATCTGTCAATCTGTCTGCCCTGTTCGTCTGTCCTTCCCTGTTTGTCCAACTTTTGTCCAGAGCATAGCTCTTAAATTATTTGATATGTTTTCGTAACATTGGGTACAATTGATAACACTACAAGACATTTTGCAGTGCAAAAGAACCACAACTCTTGGTCAAATATACCCAGAATTATTTCCCTTTTAAAAGAAAAACTTGGGGCATTCTGTCACACACGCTTGTCTGGAGCATACAATAACCCTTAGAATGTTTTTAAAATATTTTTATGACATTGAGTACAAATGATAAGCACTATAAAACATTGTGCTGTGCACAAGAACCACAACTCTTTGTCAACTATGCCCAGAGTTATTCCCCTTTAAAAGTAAAAAATCTCATTCTGTCACATATATATGTTTGTCTGAAGCAAAAGTTTTAAAAATATGACTTAATGAATCTTGATAAACATGTTAAGAATATGTAGATGGCATGTAGTGTGATAGAACCACAACTCTTGCCCTGTACAAGCAGAACTTTTTGAAGTTTTCTTTTTACACCATAAAATTGTTTATGATGTGGGTTTTTGCTACCCCAAACATACTGGTAATGACAGGTGTTTGGAAAAATAATCGTTGCAATAGTAGCATAGTTGTACCTGTATAGCCTGTAATTGGTAGAAAATTATTTCTTGTTAAAGATTTACCTGTATTGACAAAATATTATTCCTAATTCAAGCATATTTTGGGATGAAATTAAAATTAAAAGAAAAGGTCATTTTTGGTTTAAATTTTTTTAAAAATCTACCACAATTACTAAGGCTTCTATTTTCCACAGAAATTAATTAAGTTTACATTTGGATTAATAAAGAAGCCATGACCAGGTTTCAAATTCGAAAATAGCAATACATAAAAAGTGACTTCAAGCATCTTTTCAAGGTGTAGTTAGTTATATGGACAGAACCAGAATGGATCAGCACCAGATATTTCAGACATTGATTTAAAAAAAACCAACTTGATGTAGTCATGCTTGTTAATTATGAAGTCAATGTTAATGGATAAAAAGAAAACTCGATAGTAAAAAGTGCACTTGGTTAACTACGGAAGCCCGTAGGTGCCACCTTAGATATATAATTTATCTGGCGGCCGCCACTTAATTATCTGGCGG
>JAUMGZ010230873.1:0-11045 GCA_032359645.1 Pododesmus macrochisma
CCACCAGTAAAACTGGCACGTCCGTAAATGACCTTAGCTGTTGATCAGACAATAAGCCCTTAATACAAACAAACAAAATCTACATTTAGATTTCTGAAAATCATTGGTACAACCAGATATGCCGGTCTGAAAATAGGTCACCTCCTGTTTTCCTCTGACTAAATTTGCCCCTTTCAAAAATAAGGCAAAATAACAAAACTATGTTATGAGTTAAATTTATTTCTTGAACAGTTGCTAAATGCCAAACATCTTTGTTCCTTTAAAGTAAGATTTATTGCATTGTTGATTTTCTTCATACAACTTTGACAGAAAGTACCATTAGTAACCTACAAACTATATACGTACAATGTACTTACTCCTGACAGTCCTGTGACAAGGAGCTATCATGATCAATACTTTAAAAACAAAAACAAAAAGAAGTCCAGTATTAAATATGAGACCTTTGACTTTAATGGGAACCACAATCAAGTTTCATTTACAAGTTTAAAAGAATTATTTGTTGGTCAGATTATTGCATGTTACTATTCCTCCAAGTAACTTCTCATCCCTTTTTTTTGTCTGTTTCTGAGCTCACCGCTTTCCACAAATCATTTAACAGTTAAACAGCTCTCGTTTGAGAAATTTCTGGAAAGATTTATCATTTCCTAAACCAACATCCATTTATGAATAGATTTGTTATTACATAATTGAAAAATTAGAAATAAAGTAATGAACTGTACTGTATACGGTACGTAAAATAAGGGTTTTAATTAACTTATATTTTTGTGTTGTTTTCTTCAGTTTCTGGGCATATGTACATAATGTACCAACACGCCGTTTTCTCGTAGATACAGGTCCACGCGCATTATTAAATGACTGATATATAAAATAAATGTATCATATAAAACTACATCAGACCACGTCCTTAATCTTTTATTATGGTTATGTACATCATTTCACCCATTGAAATTGACAAGTATGTTATGACGGTTACCACGTGTATATCAACAGATGTTCACTCTTCCTGAGCTCCTTAATGCACAGTATTTGGTCTCTCTAAAATATTGTCATTTGTACCAACACTGTTTGAATATTGAATACATTGTAGTTTTGTGTCTTTGTGTAACTTTGATGTCTTCATTCCTCAGGTAAAGAATATTTTCGTTGTCTGTTAACAAGTTGTAATCAATATGGTAGTAAAAACTCTTATGAATTTATTTTTATAAGAATGGCTTGAATTGTCGAGTTTACATATTGTTAAGCATCGTCTTTGGTAGATTATTTTCCCTTAAAGTAAACTCGTTTTTGTATATAATTTTTGTTATTCACACATTTGTTTTATTGATTGGTTTCCTTGGTTTCCAGGTACGTGGATGATATGCACAAAACTAACAAGCTTTACAAACTCCACTGAAGTGAAAAAGAAAAGTCGCCCACCATGCGTCGACACACATTGATATCTTGCAGTTTATTTGGATGTCGTGTGTTTACCATTGTGAGGAACTATTTAACTGTGATATGCATTACTTAATGTATTATAGAAGTGAAGTACGTCCAGAATTATTGATTCGCTTTAACCATATGTTGTTGACTTTATTTATTGCCAATTATTTTCTATTGTAAACTGAAAAGCGAACGATGAATCAGTAATTGAATAAAACAGAAAAACCTAGATATGTTTACGGTATATAGAAACCTCCAAAACAGGAACAAAAGTGTTATAATTGAATATATATTTTTGCAATTCCCGCCCTCATCTACCCCTTGTCATTTTTGTGTGTGTAAATTTGGGATTTGATCAAGGGAAAGCAAACTTTAAATACTTTTTTTCCATGTAAAGATTAAAAAAAGTCACTTAAAAGTAGTTCAACATGCCTTTTCCTCTCGTACGTTTAACGCCTTTTACCCGTGAACAAAGATAAATGTGTTTTTTATTCTAAAGCAAAATAAGTTTTAAGTGCCAAATTTCACCATCAACGAAAGCTTAATTAAATTCAAACAATTGAAAACAAACTGTTTTATCTCATTTTTCCAAGACTCCGTGGCTGTTTATTCGATCATTGTATACACTTGTCATTTTAGGCACCCCTGCTACTATATATGAATGTGATTTTCCATTAGAGTTATGATCCGACATTTAAGAGTACATCGTCTGTATTGTATAGTACTAGTGATATATCAAGGGGATGTTGTAGCAGATTGTGTATATTTTCTCTAGATATCCCACTCAATTCACCAAAACTTACTTCGCCACAAAGGGTAGAAATGCGGCTTTTATTTCTTTCTTTTATTAATACGCGAAACATACGCTAAAAAATTGCCAATTTTTGTTGTGGTCGGTCTGTTAATTTAAAATAGGTAAAATTTTTGATGTTTAGTGTCATAATGTCAATGAGAAATCTCTTCCTTAAAGAAGGAACTATAGCTCCGGCTTACCTTTACTGTTTAAGTGGATTTATGTAAATGATAAGAATCATGCCAATATTATGCAAAACAAGATGCATTGTGAAATGGTTTTTTTCTCCATATTTGTTTTGCACTGCTGTAACCCTTTCATTGTTATAAAGTTATACAAATATATAGGTATGTATACTTTACGTTCCTTGGAGTTTTCGTAATAATTCAAGTGCAGGTTGTAACAATACCAGATTAAAGTCGTTGTTCGTGTTTATCATTTCGAGTCCACATGTATCTCCATAAAATAATTTAAGAATTTAGGGTAAATGAAATCGTGACGTAACATAGATTACATGCTTACATAGTGATTTCAACCTTGTTTAGTTCTAAAAAGATATGTTCCTTTAAAACTACGTTATGATATTCTAAAAATTATCCGAATTGTTACCATAGCATAATTAGAATTTGCTCAATGAAATATATTACATATCATGCACCAATCAGAAAACCACTCGGGCCTTTCCGTCATGTTCGTAAGTTTGACGGAAAGACACGAGTTGTTTTCGATCGAATTATGCGCCCGTCGATATGTGACAAGAAAATCAGTATTATACGTTTACTATTTAATGTATGCACATATAGTTGCTTGTAATGAGCCAATAATTATGTAACATTACATATGTTATTATCACAGTATTAATTGTGTACTTTTGTCAGTATTATCTACTTTTTATGCATATTAATTATTGTACATTTTATAAGACTTGTACTTTTTGTATATTTTTTCCTTTACATTTGTTACATGCCGTGTGCGGTGTTGATGGACCAGTAGGTGCTCTGTAGACGTTTTACATTCTTTCCTTGTACAATATTTTTTCTAAGTATAGTTGTCCGATATTTCTTCAGATAATATTGTTAGAAAAGAAAAGATCAAATCGGTGTCTATATTCAATGGTTTGGGACATTGCTTAAGTTTATAGCATATATATTTCTATAGAATTGTTATTTGCATGCTTATGAGCTGTTGTATATGTGTGTTAATAAACTAGGTCTAAAACGTTAGTTTAATTTTAATGTTGTACAGCTAGTTAAAAAGATACTTATACAAATTGTTATGGTTGCTGTGTTGTATTTCGTTTCACATGCCTAAGATCTTGAGAAACAAAATGAAAAAGTACAGAATTCAGACTTAACGTTTAACTTGAAGTTACATGCATGAAAACTAAAGGACAAAACTAGCGTTTTATAACCTAGAGTTTTATACGAAGAAAATATGTTGTTGAATATGCTTAATATGCAAGTGCTAAGTCATTCTTTTATTAGATGTTTAATTTTTTTTGTTTTGTTTTCACATTTTTATTCAAGTCACACACATCCATATACCATGAAGCACTTTTTGTTTATCCATGTAATACAAGAACATTAAATTGTAATTTAATAAATTGTGTGTTTGTGTTCATCTCTCTTATTAAACAACTGATGGTGATGAACATTTCTCTGGAAAGTTTTGAACAGAATTCATTGACCATTGACAAGTTAATATATATAGCAAAACGATGTTGAGGTTAAAGGGCGGAAGTATGATACATATAATCTTGGACTATATTCATTGAAAATCGAAAAGATTTGATGATCTCCAGTAATCGAGAGACACATGTTTAGTAGCCGGTAATAGAGAGACACATGTTTAGTAGCCAGTAATCGATAGACACATGTTTAATAGCCAGTATTCGAGAGACAAATGTTTAATAGCCAGTAATTTAGAGACACATGTTTAGTAGCCAGTAATAGAGAGACACGTGTTTAATAGCCATTAATAGAGAGACACGTGTTTAATAGCCAGTAATCGAGAGACACATGTTTACTAGCCAGTAATCGAGAGACACGTGTTTAATAGCCAGTAATCGAGAGACACATGTTTACTAGCCAGTAATCGAGAGACACGTGTTTAGTAGCCAGTAATCGAGAGACACGTGTTTAATAGCCAGTAATCGAGAGACACATGTTAGTAGCCAGTAATCGAGAGACACATGTTAGTAGCCAGTAATCGAGAGACACATGTTTGATAGACAGTAATCGATGGACACATTTTTAATAACCATTAATTTAGAGACACATGTTTAGTAGCCAGTAATCGAGAGACACATGTTTAATAGCCAGTAATCGAGAGACACATGTTTGATAGCCAACAATCGAGAGACGCGTGTTTAATAGCCAGTAATCGAGAGACACATGTTAGTAGCCAGTAATCGAGAGACACATGTTTAGTAGCCAGTAATATAGAGACACATGTTTAATAGCCAGTAATCGATAGACACATATTAAATATCCAGTAATCGAGAGATACATGTTTAGTAGCCAGTAATCGAGAGATACATGTGTAATAGCCAATAATCGAGAGACACATGTTAAATAGCCAGTAATAGAGAGAGACTTATATTAAATCATCGGTAATCGGAACACACGTGTTTATTCGCTAATAATCGGGAGACCTGGGTTGAACTCCCGTGGTTGGCACATAGTAAAATATCGCATTTTCTGGCTTCCCTTTCCACACTATAACACTAAGTTGGGTAAATTAGGTTTCAGACTAAGTGACCGGGAATGGTATCGTGTCAATATGTCTACATTTCATTGATGATAAATGTGGGCCCGAGATCGCACTATCACAAGAAGACAGAATCCCGATATGAAGAATTCGGAGATGATGTCAAAAAAAACAAAAACAAAAAACACGCAAACACTAAATAAGGTCAAATCGAAAAGTTAAAAAGAATATGCGTGTTGCAATTTTAATACAACCTACATTTTCATCAATCAACAAAGAAATGCACAGCGTCTCGACAGATGCATTCACATCCAACAAGTGACAGCATCTGTTATATTACTCGATACTTTATAGTGCAGCGAAGAGCTAAAACCTAAATATAAATTTATGTTTTAAAATTTTTGTAAAAAAAATCAACATCAACATTAATACAAACATAAACATTTTTATTGCTACAATTCTTCAAATAATTGATAATACTTGTCAAGTTTCAGCTTGTATATATATGGATATTCATTTGTTCAATATGAGGATCTAATAATGCGAAATTACAAACAAAAATATTGATGTCCAAAGACTGCCTTCGTGCTTTTTTGCGTCACGTGGTCTGTTGCGAATCGTGCTTCTTCTCTGTGAAGAACGTTTTCAGAATAAAAACTTGTCCAAGTCCTGATATTAGAATAAAGATGAACTGACAGACGGACCACCAGTTAATATGTTTACTCAGCACTTCTGCTAGCAGACGACTTGTCGTTTCCTTTAGGCGGTAGTCTCTCTGACGGGCCACAACCATGGTCAGAAACTCATGAATATTGTCACATGACGTTTCTGCTGACGTTTTCACAACGGGTTTCTTGTTGCCTGCTTCTACCGCCAAACTGGCCACTTCCTCCTTATAAAGGTCGAAGAAGATCAATTTATGAGTGAAGGATGAAAATGTGTTGCTGAAGCAGAACTGAAAGTCACCAAATGTGGCGTCAAATGTGACCTTGTCCTCCTCTTTACGTTCTTCGTTGTAAATCTTTTTTCCGTTCGGAGACAAGATATACGCATCCACGTCATTGTTGCCGCCACTAAGAACTTTGTATTCAAAAACACGTGATTTACCGTCAGTGAACTTTTCTCCGAAGCAAATGTGTTCACTGTCCGGTAATTCGAACGTTAACGCCGTACCACTTGCACAGGCAGCACATATACTACACAGAACCAACGCCGAAATCATACAGGAACCACACGGTGTCATGGTAACAGACTTTTATGTTCCTCAGCACCTCTACAACATATCACAAGTTTTCGGTTTTAACTAGCAACAATGCACATTAACTCCAGAAGAAGCAAGTTGCAGGTCTATGTTTTGACTAGTAACGCTTATAAGTTCCTTTAAAACTCCAGAAATCACAAATGGCAGTGCACCACGAAAATAAATAAAAAACACAAAGAATAGATGAAACACGGTGATGACGAATAAGCTGAAGAGTCGATTCTACCACGTGGACATGATCGAATATTAGAAGTTCTCCCTGTCCACGTACCATCGGCTTCTTGTCGTCGTATTATATCGCGTGGCGACAGATAAAACATCTACAAGTATTCATTGTATAAAGAAAAACTACATAGCTAAATTATTGACATGGTGACATCTTGTGTACAACGTCGTGACTTGATGTAGCAGCTGGGTTATCCGTCATTATTGATCAAAAGTTTTAATTCCAGTGGCGACCAATTGGACAACAATATATTTAAAAATTTAAATATTTCTTAAAAAGAACCACATCTGAAGCTGAGCACACTGATTGGACATTGATATTAGGGTCGTAGACTGCGGGGGAGGGGCGCTAATTACCCCGACATTTTGCAATTTTTCTTTTTTCTATGACGAAATTCCTGGCAGATCAGCAAATATATAAATGTGTACGGCAGAAAAAAATTGTTTTGCCCCTCACCGACTAACGCCAGCCCCAGGCCACGGCCCTGGATAATACACAGTACAAAATGTAATGGTTGTAAACTTTAAAAAATTAAAAAAGGAAACGTTGCTACAGCTCTAATGTATATCACAAACGACGAAAAAAACTATTTGTGACAATATTGATTCTCTAACCATAAGAGAAATCGAGTTACTTAATAATATCAAAAATATCTGGCGCAACTGCTATTCCAAACCAATGAAAAGGAGTATTAAGCACCTCCGATTTCTAACCAATGAAAAAGAGTATAACGAAACTCCGATTTCAAACAAATAAGCAGGAATATCTATAGCAAATTCGATTCTAACCAGGAGTAAAACGCAACTCCAATTTCTAACCAATGAAAAGGAGTATAACACAACTCCGATTTCTAACCAATGAAAAGGAGTATAACGCAACTCCGATTTCTAACCAATAAAAAGGAGTGTAAAGCAAATCCGATTTTAAACCAGTGAAAAAGGATATAAAATGACGCTGTCTCCAAAACCAAGAAATTTAGCACGATGCAACATGATGTGCAAACAAAGAAGCAACTTTAGCTTCAAACAATTAAAACACGTATGAACAGAGCCGTAGCTTGTGAATTTTAGACCGAAAAAGGAACAACTAGCAAGCAGTTACGACTCTAAGCAATGAAGCAGGAGTTTGATCTGTTTTGATATATTTATCATATTTCGTTTTGACAACATTTTCATTGTAGTTATAATAATTTTTACGATACCAGGCTTTGTTAAACTTTAAGCCCATTGCCAGTTTTTCTTAGGGAATACACTTAAAACCAAATTTGATAATACAAAAGAGATACACCCTACCGACGATTTCTTAAAAGTTGGAAAATTGCCAAATGTTAGAGTCCTACTATGGGCCCGCAAGTACTCAACTCTGAAACAATGGACAGACACGCCAAATTCGGAGGATATTTGCTAAATAAAGCTTTGGAAATGGTTTTCTGGTGATATAAGTTGAAGAATAACAGTTGACTGGTTTTCTGGCTTTGTATTTTCAAAAGTAGTGTTACCTGTACTTAAGTCAAAATAACCGATTGATTTTTTTTCAAATAAGACCTTTTTGTTCATTGATCAAGTGATAAAAAATGAACATTGTGTAACTTGTATCTATAATTGCTAGTTTGTTTGAATTGGGTTTAATGCCCCTTTCAAAATCAGATCCAAGTCTTATCGAAACTGCCTGCTTGTGACAGTGCAGACTTATGGCAACTTTACGGTGCTGTCTTCTTGTGACAGCGCACACTTATGGCGACTTTACAGTACTGTCCTATTGAAATATCACACTGCAGACACATTGACACGATACTACACTCGGTCACATTATTCTGACACCAAGCTAACCAGTCCTCTAACAAGAATGCAAGGAGCAAGAAGATTACCCAATATAACATCTTAAGTGTAACACAGCCACACAAGGATCAAACCCGCGACCTTCCACACAGTGACATGAAGACAATACTCACCTAATTGAGCTACAGCAGCGATAGAGAGATAATTAGACAATAAATTTGACAAGACTGACAGATTAATGATTCAGAGTAATCCAAAACATCTCAAAATAATTCAACAAACACAAAGTTTATATTATGTATTGTGTCATTTATTGTACATCAAACAATTAGTCACTATATTAATTTCAAATTAAATCATATATTAATCTTTGGTTTCACTACTGACTCAAAACATTACAAAATACAACTATTAACACGTATGTTTGTGATGATTATATCATGGAGATTCTACATGAAATGGATGATAAAACAATATTCCTGAGAATGAATCCTTGCCATAATTACAACACTGTATTATCAAGTACAACGAAAACTCTGATTGGTCCAATAATTTATGTTGCATTATGGGTGCATTTGATTGATGAACTGAAAATAAATACCGGGTAAATAGCTGCTGCCTATAAATAATCAAAAATAATATACACTGCCTGTTTTGATGCGATTAAAGAAAAATAAAAATATGTTTTGATTCAATATTTGATTAAAAAGTGGAATGTTTAGTAAAATTATGAAGAGATTGTTTACAGACAAGTTCCCGGTCAAAGATGAATTCCTGGGTGTTCCAGGTCATTGTCTCTTTCAAATATTAAGTGAAAACATAAATGTTGATAATATGACATGATTTTGCACTAAAAACTAAATTAATCAGTACAATGATTTTGTTTGTTTGTAAAATCAAAAATGAGACTGATTCTATAGGGAATATCTTAGTGATGTCATTAACACCGGGGGTGTTTCTGATAACCAGCTTATCAGTGGTCAGTGGGGGAACATATAGGAAGTCTTAGTGATGTCATTTAACACTGGGGGTGTCTCTGATAACCAGCTTATCAGTGGTCAGTGGGGGAACATATAGGAAGTCAATTTACCTGAGCTCATATATTTGTATTTATTACAAGTATAAGAATAAAACTTTGCACTCTATAAAGTAGAACTTATTATCTTTCTGATGATGTATACTTTGTCACATTATCTTTAAAAGATATAGGAGAAATTACTAGTTGAAAGTTTGAACCTCTATAGGATATATACCACAATTAGGCAGCTTTTCAACAACCAATGCCCTCCTGCATATCATCAGCATATGATAATGACATCACTAATGATATACACGCTGTTCCCTATATCCATATCTACAGATGTAATCATAAACTGTGTAGTAAAAGTGATAATGTAAAAGAAAATTTCACATTTATATGAATCACTGTTAGATCCCCATATAACTCCCTATATGAGTTGGAAGGCTAGTTCTGGCAACATCGTGATTTAAAGTTGATGTACTGCAGCCTTTAAAATATCAATCTGATATGACTTTGAGCAATTATTAGTGTATTATACAAAACATGGTTCATATTGCTCATTGTCTTCCTGCAGTCTTGATGAACTGAGAAAAGCAAACTATATGTCTACATAAAGATGCGGTTTGTAAATAGATGTATCCGTTTACATATGGGTGTGGTTTGTATGTAAATGCTTCCAAATGGGTGTGGTTTGTATGTAAATGTCTACATATGGGTGTGGTTTGTATGTAATAGTGAATGTATTTTAGATCAGGTGATCATGAGCTTTTAAATGGTAAACATGATACAAATTAATTTCTATGTGAACAACAACTTGCATAAAACACAGATCAAGTGAAAAATGAGCAATCTCAAGTTAAATGTACATAAACCTTTGTAAAATGATTGAAATGTGAAATCAAACTAACTTTTAAAATGTGCACAATATAACACTAACAGGGACTGTGACATAGGTAAACAATGTACAGCAATTATAGAGAATGACAATACATTGTTCCAATTCCCATTACGTCACGACAACCAATCAATTTGATAATTAAGGTGACACAAATAAATTTTTTCTGATATAAGAACTATTTTCATGTATAAAATTAAATATTTGTTTACTGAAATTAAAAATTATCAATTTTACATTTTATAATATTAGAAAATAATTTTTTTCATCAACATTGAAGAGCTACAGATAATTCATCTACAAATTATACAATACATATTACTGGCACAAAGGATTTCTATGTCTTCTCCTGTTGCTTTAAATGGTTTCTCATTTCTTCTGATCGATTTTTAGAGCTTACAACCTGATTTTTGATGAGCTGTGATCAAAACACACACAAGAAAAAAATGTATCTGAAAAATAAGTTATTTAGTAACTAGATCTTGAGACTGATAACAATATTTAACTAGTTAAACATACCAACTCACTTGGAAATAAATTGATACATCATCTACGAGCAGTATAACAATAAAAGTAAGGCAATGTTAGTAAGGATTATACATCCATAAACTAAATTTTTATTCCAGAACTATGCTACTATTATCGCTCATTGGTGTGACAGTAGCGCTGATTGGCTAAAATGTACCACAAGCCTGATCATATATGTCAATCAAGTAAAACAAAATAAAAACAAGTGCCAAATATTTTGCAGTATGTAAATGAACTATGTGCTTTGTAAAATGTTATGGTTTATACAGGTAAAAACTAAATTTTTCAACCAATGAAAATGTTGCTTGCAAATAAAATTGAAAAATATACCATATCATTGAATCAATAAGCTATATATGTATCTGTCCCCCCATATCACCACAAAGTTATAACATGTTATAGAGACAACATT